>BJCM01264096.1:0-17369 GCA_018326385.1 Flaveria bidentis
ATCTTCCTTTCTTGATCTCCCCCTTGGCATAATCACCATCATACCCCAACAGTAAGAACACTTTCTCTAAGTATTCATTATCGAACACATCGGGGTGACCAACTTCTTGTTCTCCCAACTCTAGATTCCTCCTAATAGTCTGCTTAGTGACTCTCAATCTTTGGTTCTTTACTTATGCTACAATAACTTCTCCATCTTCTTCTATATGTGTTGAGTTCCAGAAGTCAGAGATGTGTGATCGATGAATCACGGGTTCTATAGATAAGGCATAGAACAGCCAGGATCTTCTTAGATACCGAATGATGTCTTAACACACTTCTGAAGCAGGGTTGTCCGAGTTTAGGAACGCACACACATTGTGCTCTTTTGCAAATCGATTATCCATCTATTCATGAGAATAAAGACGATTTCCTTAGAAACACATTGTTGATATGAGAATACGGACAGTTGTGAGATTAGACAAGAATCAAATGGTTCATTATTGAACATTACCACATGTTTTACCTTGAACACAGTGATCTGATAACAGAAATATAAGTTTGTTTGATGTTTTGATTCGGTAATTTTTGAATGTTATAGAAGGGGGAAAAGTTTGTTGAGAGCATGTTTTTCTAGGTTTGAAAAGTGTTCTGAAAAAGTGAGTAATGAATATTGAAGACAAAGAACATCATTTATGCTCTCACAAACACATTAATTTTATTTATTTAATCACGTGGGACCGTCAGCAATTTAACTTTTCCGCAGTTCTCGGTGCATCTACATATTATCTACGGATACCATATATCATCTGTGGATGAATTAACACATTCTGCTGATTAAGTATAACATAAATTTTCATGGATTACCAAAATATGAAATTAGATTATACTTTATGAGCTTTGCTCATCCGTAGTTTACCAATCTACGGGATAGACATTTAAATTTTCCACACTATAGCATCTGTTGATGCTTATAGAGCACTTGTGAAGAAAAACTTATTTTGTTATATGGTCCAAGTCTACTTTTTAGAACCATTTATTACTTTTGGACCTTGTTGACTTTGTATTCATGACAATTGAGCACAAGAAAGTTTAAATAATTTAAAACAAAACTTCATGTATCCAGGAGCTAAGGTGGTGCTCAGGTTCCAATTCCTTCAAATTGATAATGAAATAGACAAATCTACTGATTGATTAACTTTTCTTCATGAATTCTACTCCCCCTAAATTTGTGATTAATTATGAGAGAATGCATTTATCATAAATTTCTAAGAAGAATATCATGAGTGTTATGTAACTGTATGATGATGCACAAACATATATACACATATGATGGGATCATACTATAATACTAAGCCTCTTCCTGATGAGTTAATTTGTTGAATTGATACCTGAACATAGTTCTGATTGCAAGTATATTGTAGACTTAAATCCATACAAGAGCTAATGTATCAACTAGGCATGTTGTTTATCTGTTTTCATATTGATTAGGAAATTATTGTTATGGGCTTCACATTCAATTCAAGAAGATTTGTCCTCCCTTTGCAAGTCAAATCATCACTTTTTCACACTTAATAACTATGTACTTTAAGTTATAAGTTCTATCTTGAGATGCATTGGACATATCATTAATGCATTGATATAAAAGCTCTAGATTAATATACAATTGATCACATAGGATTCTTTTGAGAGCTTAGATATGATCATCATCAGGTAACCGGGTCTTTAATCACATAAAACAGAGGTGCCTTTAACCCAAGTCTTTGTTTACACAAAACAGAGGGATGATGAGGATCATGATCTTTTCACCTTTGGTAACTGATATACATGTGAAGGTGCTGGATCGGTTGACATCTGAGCGTGTTCTTGACAGAAGGAAACAAAACCAATAACAAGGAGACAAAAAATAACATGAACTATAATAAAATGGTTTCATTGATAAAACCTAATGATTACAAGCTCGTTACAACATAAGAATCAAGACTCTTGGCAAGGGGAGATCGAGCATGATCTCCCCTCTCATCCCGTAGCTTCTAGGCCCCGGGCACACTCCTTCACCTCTCTACACCATGAAACTAGTATTTATAGGCCTCAACCCATATTAGATGCGACTGGGCCCATTCATACGATTTTGGGCCATGCGTATGGTTCAATCGTATGACTGGACCATACTTATGGTTCAGTCTTACGAATGACCCAATCACATCTCTCAGTCGCACGACTGGTCCATTAGTATGGCTCAGTCGTACGACTGAGTCTCATTCTTATATGCTCCTGCGAATGACCCAGTTTCATGTGTTTACAACATATCAAGTGTATTACATTAAGCCTAGACTATTCGACAAGCGACGGACACACTATATATGACAATACATGCTCCAACAAATTCCCCCTTGGACGTTGCATGCGAATAGTAGATAACACATCTTACAATCTTCAGTCAATCTTTGCTCTGGATTCCAATAGAATCAAAAGAAAAACCATAATAGCCAACGTTGCCGATCCGTCAGGTTGCTACAGTATCCCTGAAAATGAATTTAGGCACAATAGCTTTCATTTACTTTGAAGAACACCATCATAGCAGCAAGATTCCCTATATGACTGACTTTTCCAGATAATGACATGAACATTTTTCTATTGCTTTAGTCTTCACACAGGCTAACCTGATTAACATTAACACCTGCAGAAATTCCCCCTCAAATTTAGCATATCCCAATATATAGACATTGTGCACTCCTTGCCTCTTCACACGGTGTATTGGGCAAAAAGTAGAGGGTTCCAATACACAGCTGACAATCTCAAACAAATCAGCATGCACTCAGATTCATCATCAGAAACTGGCTCACATCATTACTTTCTGGTTGCATCTTCAATTTCTCTATACATGGATTCCCTCTAAAAATAGGAATCCTCTTTGTGCGGATAGATAAAACTTGATTGACCCATAAATAGTCAGATGCTCCTGACTACCCCACAAAATCAGCATCGACTGCTGACATCTTCTCTTCTTTCTTTTGTGTTCTCACTACAATCACCTATTCTAGAAATCCAATGAATTATAGGGTATCCATCGAACTTATTTGACAAAAGAACCTCAAGGTGAATGTGCTTCGCTCATCCTCAAATCTGTGCAAACGGTAGTTCTAGACCTTATTTTTATCTGGAAAACCGTTCATTCGTATGACATGGAGTACAATTATCACATTCGTGTGATTGGATAATAAGTATGATATATTTGTGAGACTGGTCATAAGACTGGTCCAGTAGCATGACTGGTCATAAGACTGGTCCAGTAGCATGACTGGGCATAAGACTGGTCTAGTAGAATGACTGGTCATAAGACTGGTCCAGTCGCATTCCAGTCGTACGAATGGTTCAGTCGCATGGTCCTGTCATACGAATGGTCCATTAGCATGGTCCAGTCGTATGAATGGTCCATTAGCATGGTCCAGTCGAATGAACAGGTCTGCATGCAGATTTTCAGATCTGCAGCCGCCATGGCCGCCAATAACCCTAATCTGATGAATTTTACATGAACCGAAACAAAATTGACATCATCAGATTCACAAGGGTGATAAGAACGTGTTTTCGAGTTCGATTTTAACATAGAAACAACACATTTAACAAGATCTGAGCAAAACACGAAGAACCCGAAGTGGGTTTAACGTCAAAGAACCTGAAATCGATCCAGAAATCAAGAGATCGGGTTGATAGTATGATTGTTAGACATTCTAGAAATAACCGGCTCTGATACTAATTGTGAAGGTGCTGGATCGGTAGACATCCGAGCGTGTTCTTGACGGAAGGAAACAAAACCAAAAACCAAGAGATAAACAATAACACGAACTATAATAAAATGGTTTCATTGGTAAAACCTAATGATTACAAGCTCGTTACAACATAAGAATCAAGACCCTTGGCAAGGGGAGATCGAGCATGATCTCCCCACTCATATGGCAGCACCTAGGCCCTGGGCACACTCCTTCACCTCTCTGCACCATGAAACTGGTATTTATAGATGCGACTGGGCCCATTCGTACGATTTTGGGACATGCGTGTGGTTCAATCGTACGACTGGAACATACTTATGGTTCAGTCTTATGAATGGCCTAATCGCATCTCTCAGTCGCACGACGGGTCCATTAGCATGGCTTAATCGTACGACTAAGTCTCATTCGCATATGCTCCTGCGAATGACCCGGTTTCATGTGTTTACAACATATCAGGTGTATTACATTAAGCCTAAACTATTTAACAAGCGACAGACATACTATATATGACAATACATGCTCCAACAATACAGTATGTTGATCATACACCGAGGTCTTTGTTTACACAAAACAGAAAGAGTATGATTTGCAAAGATAGATATTATAAAGTGCCGGTACATAGTGTTCTTAGATGAGTGATTTGATCACATTAGAATAAGACTCACTTTGTATCCTCAAAATGAAGTTTCCCACAAACAATCACTCAAGATGAAGTGTCGGTACATAGTGTTCTTAGAGAAGTGATTTGATCACATTAGAATAAGACTCACTTTATAAAGTGTCGGTACATAGTGTTCTTAGATAAGTGTAGTTTCCACTCAAGATGAACCTACACATATATCAAGATACTAGCTTAGATTTAATGATATTTGAGAATTCAGGAATAAACAAAGATATAGTGTACTCTCATTTCCCATCCATATGTCATGCTGAAGCATCATTACATGCTTTTATTTATTTGTTCTAATTGATTAATCTAAGTTAATCATGCCTAGATACTCAATTAGAAAATTAATTCTGATTGAATCAAAAGCTTTAGTGAATAAATCAGCAAGCTGATTTGTTGTATCCACTTTGACTAACTTAATCAAACCCTTTTCAAAGCAATCTCTCAGAAAATGATATCTTATCTCAATATGTTTTGTTTTAGTATGTTGCACATGATTAGCAGTTATAAACATAGCAGGAGAATTGTCTATGTAAATTGAAGTTTGAAGGAAATTGTAACCATAGTCAAGCAATTGGTTTTGCAACCAAAGAACTTGAGAGCAACTGGCTAAAGCAGCTATGTACTCAGTCTCAGTTGTAGATACAGAGACATTCGTTTGTTTATTGCACTGCCATGATAGTAGTCTTGGTCTGATGAATTAACATCCACCAGTTGTGGATTTTCTGTTATTGTTACATCCACCATAGTCGCTGTCTGAGTATGAGTAGAGTGTAAAGTCACCATCCTTTGGATACCAAAGACCAAGTCCTGGTTTTCCATTGAGATATCTGAAAATATTTTTCACAGCATTTTGATAAGACTCCTTTGGATCAGATTGGTACCTAGCACACACACACAACAAACATAATGTCAAGTCTACTGGTAGTTAGATACATAAGAGATCCTATCATTGATATGTATAATTTTTATCATAGATTTTCCTAAGGGATTAGGTACAATCTTATCGATTGTTGATGCTGGTGTTTTGAATGAGGATACATCAGCAAGATTGTATTTCTTCAAAATTTGATGTATGTATTTTTCTTGTTTGATGAATATCCCATCTGGTTATTGATGAACTTGAAGACCAAGAAAGAAAGTCAATTCACCCATTGAACTCACTGAAATTTAGATTTCATCAGCTCTTTGAAATTTACACATAATCTCATAGTAGTTGATCCAAATATAATGTCATCAACATATATTTGAACAACTAAGAGATCTTGATATTCTTGTTTGAGAAAGAGTGTCTGGTCAATGGTTCCCCTTTTGTAGCCATGCTTGAGTAGAAAGATGATAGTGTTTCATACCACTTTCTTGGTGCTTGGTGAAGACCATACAAGCCTTTGTCAAGCTTGTATACCCTATGAGGATAATGAGGATCTTCAAAACAAGGGGGTTGTGAAACATAGACCTCCTCATCAATTTTTCCATCTAGGAATGCATACTTGACATCCATCTGATATACGGTGAACTTCTTATATGATGCATAAGTTAGGAACACTCTTATGGCTTTAATTCTTGTAACTGGTGCAAAAACTTCATCATAGTCTATTGCCTCTTTTTGTGTGTATCTCTGTGCAATCAACCTTGCTTTATTTATTACAATGATCCCCCTTTCATCCAGTTTGTTTTTGTAAAGCCACCTTCTATCAATAGGGTGTTGCCCTTCTAGTAAATCAACTAGAGACCATACTTTTTGCTTTCTAAATTGTTGAATCTCTTCATGTAAAGGTTCAATCCAGCTATTATCCTTTAAAATTAGCTGAAATGTTTGTAGGAACCACTTGTGAAAGAAAACAACTGAAAAAGAAAAATGTTAGTAGTACCACTTTGGCTTCTTGTAATTTTCTTTGTATGATCTTCAATGATGTTGTTAACTGGATGAGTCTTATTGATTCTTGTTGATGGAGTTGATTCAACTGGAATAGATGATTCCAGGTTAGTCATATCCATTGTTGCAGTCTGATCCAAACCAGGTTGAGAGTTTGAAAGTAGTCAAAATGTTCATCATGTGGTGTTGAATCATCTTCAGCAGCATCATGTCTGTCTTCTGCAGGAGTTGTAGGGGCTACTCCAAAATTAGTTTGCTCATCTGTAGGAGTTATAGGAACTCCGAAATCATTTAGCTCTTCCGTATAAGTTACAGGACTTTCTCCGGATAATAAGTGAGGACTTGAAACATTTCCAATATTTGTTGTATTCACTTGAGAGCATGGATCTGTTGTAGGGATAACATTCACATCTTCGGATGCATAGTGTTCATCTTCACATGCAGTGTCAGTAGCTGATGCTGAAGTGTTTCCACCTGAGGATGTGTGTATCCTTGGAGGATCAGCAGATAATGTTATTTCATTCATATGAGGTGGAACAAATGGATAACATACTTCATCAGATCTTGCAGTGTTCAAATAATCATAGTTAAATGATTTAGTTATAGAATCTATGTCAAACAACCATGATGAACCTTTAACTGATTTAGTTAATATAGATTCATCAAAGGATACATTAGGAGTTTCTTCCACAGTGTTATGTTGTGGAATATGGATCCTATAAGATTTAGATGTTAAAGAATATCCAACAAAGAAACCATCATATGCTTTTGCTGAAAATTTTCCGAGTGACTCTTTTATGTTTAAAAACAGATACATGACACCCAAAAACTCTAAGATATCCTATGTATGGTTTTCTTTAAAACAAGAGCCGATAAGGAGATTGTTGTGTTCTTTCACAATTAATGTTCTGTTTTGAACATTGCATGCAGTATTCACTGCCTCAGCCCAAAGGTGATAGGTAATTGTAAATCAGCTAGCATTCTTCTGGCTGCTTCAATAAGCGTTTTATTTCTTTTTTCAGCAACTATATTTTTTTGTAGTGTTCTTGGTGCACTGAATTGCCTTGCAATACCTTTGCTCCTGCAAAAGGAATCCAGTTCAAAATTGAGAAATTTAGTACCATTGTCACTCGTAAAAATTTTAACGCTTGCATGAAGTTTATTCTCAACCTTGATCACAAAGTCCATTAATGTTTCTAATGTATCACTCTTTTGTTTTAAGAAAAAGCCCCATGTAAATCTTGTGAAATCAAAAACTATCACTAAAACAATATTGCCTTTTTCCAATGTTTATCACATTGGTAGGACCAAATAGATCCATGTGAAACAATATGAGTGGTGTAGTATTTGTACTGATAGTTTTTGATTTATGAGACACTCTATGTTGTTTTCCTTTGTAACAAGAAGAACAATGAGTTGAGTAATAAAACTCTTTCTTTGCCAGTCCAGTTACTAAGTCATTTTTCACCAATTTGTTCATGTTCTTCATATTAGAGTGGACAAGCCTTCTGTGCCATAATTGAGATTCATCTTCTGATTACTTAGATAGAAGGCATGTTTCATGTTTTGTGAGTGAGGTTATAAGTCTTTCCTTTTCTTGATGATTTAAGAAGGACGCAATCTTCTGTTCCAGAAAAACCTGGCTTAAGAATGTAACAGTTAGTATTATCAAACAATATGGTATAATTGTGATCACAAATTTAAGACACACTCAGTAATTATACTGTAAATTTTCACAATAATTTACTTTCTCAAACTTGAGTACACCATTTGTTACCATTCCTTCACCAACAATTTTACCTCCCTTTTTATCCCCACCAAATTCCAGTTGAAATCATGGAGAAATGAACAGTTTCCTGTCATATGCCTGGAACAACCACTGTCAACATACCACTTGTTGTTAGCTCTCCAATATTGTTCCTGTATTGAGAAATAAATCAGTTAGAATTGACAACCCAAGCCTTAATGATCTTGGGTTTTCCAGTAGTTTCTAAAATAGTTACTTGTTTATGAATAAGTCTTGAAGTTTCAGTTTTAGTTTTGCTTGATTCATTTTGAGTTGTTTCAGATGAGGATGATTCTGTTGAAGGAGATGTTGATGAACTAGGTTCTTGTTTCCTAATTTCTTCTTGATTCAGTTTATGTTTGTTCATTTGTGACTTTGGTTTTGATAATGAAACTTTATGTTTAAATGTCTCACAATCTTTTGTTTCTGAATGAGGTATATGAATTCCCTTTTCAAAGTTATCAAAGAATGCATCATCATCCTTTGTTTCCTTATTAGTCAAATCTACCCTTTTGTGAGGTGTTTTTGATTGCTGGAAAGTTGATCTTTTCTTTGACTGATGAGCACTTGAGGATGTC
Source organism: Flaveria bidentis (assembly GCA_018326385.1). Classification (NCBI taxonomy): domain Eukaryota; kingdom Viridiplantae; phylum Streptophyta; class Magnoliopsida; order Asterales; family Asteraceae; genus Flaveria; species Flaveria bidentis. The sequence continues at coordinate 8,656 of BJCM01264096.1, forward strand.
TTATCCTTTGATTTTTGTTTAGATTTCTTTAATTTTGAACCGTTTTCACAATCAGTAGATTGAGTGTCTGATTCATACTTATCTGATTCTTTTTTCTTTGTGCCTTTTGTCTTGTTCCTCTTGTTGAAATAACATTCCTGAGTGGAATGGTTATTTTTGTTATAGATAGCATAATGTTTGTTAAAGTAGCAGTAAGAAGTCATGTGATTATTCATATTGCAAATAGAAAAATAGCTACTGAAGTAACAATCTTCAGTATTATGATTTTTCATGTCACACCATTTGCAATACATCTCATCTGGTCCTTCTCAGAATCATTTAACTTCTTATGGTTTGCCAACTTTTGAGGTTCTTAATCCTTCTTCAGATTTGAAGTAGATTCTTTCTTTTCCACTTTATGAAGCCTTTGTTTGTTTGTTGCTGAATTCCTCTTCCGTAGATCATCTACTATATCAACATTAACTTCTACTAAAGAATTATTCTTTTTCCATAGATCCGGTGCTGGAGAGAGGTTCTTCTTCCGCTGATGATCTGTTGACCCCTTTTTCTTTCCTTTGTCCGTAGATGACTTGTGTCTTTCCTTAGTAGAGGCATACTTCTGATTTACTTCATTGGAAGAAGTTTGTTGCCGATTTAGCTCTTGAAGACCTTCATTTAATTGAGCTATACTCTTGCAGATGGTCTTCATCATGTTTCTTTGTTTAGGAGGGTATGACAGCTTTGTTTCTTTCAGCACTTTTGGAATTTTTGTTTCATAAGCAATATTCTTACCCTTGTTTAGAACATCATCATGTACATTAGAATCATCCATGTCATCCCACTCATCAAAGTCAAATTCTGAATTCAATTGATAAATTTTGTCTAATTCAAAAGACTCTGTTTTATTCACCTCAGATTTATTATTAGTGTTTGATTTATTAGAACTTGTTAGTATATTGGTGCTTGGCATAAAATATTTTCACAGGTTATTTGTCATTGATTCAGGCAAGGAACATAATTATTGTTAATAGGTGGTGCCACAGTATTATAACCCATCCCAGACTTGTTTTTTGATTCAATATGAGAATTTAATAATTTTTCATACTGCTGAGATGAAAGTTGAAACTTCTGAAGTTTCACTTTAGTTGATGCATGATCAGCCATGGATTTTATGAAGGAAGTGGTCAGATGCTCAACTTGTGCTTTCAAACTGTAATTTTCAGAAACAATTTTATGTAAATCTTTTTGTAAAGAGTTTATTTTCATCTTATATAATTTATGTTCTCTTACATAGGATTCATTCAAAATCATTGTTTCTTTAACTTTATTAGCCAATTGTTGAGCATGGACCCTATATCTCTCTACTTCCTCAACACATGTTGATGAACATAACTTGTCTCTTACTTCAATTGCCATGGGTGGAACTTTGTTTTCCATGTGAGCCATTAGAGCTTGATTTTCTTCAAAGAATTCCTTCTCATACATACTCTAGTAACAGGTTCCATCTTGAAGAATGATCATCCCGGATTCTTTTGAGTTGCTAGTTCCTGCTGGTGTATAGGTGGCTAGTGGGGATGAGTTGGCTAGTTATGGGTGTCTGAATAATCTTTGAGTTGATGAAGGTTATTTAGCCTGATGTTGCTAATGTTGAGTTATGTCAGCATTTTGTTCATTGCATTCTCTAGAAAAGTGTCCATAGAGATTGCACTTGAAGCATCTAACCTTTGACTTATCAACTCCAATTCGTGATGATTTACTTGCAGCAGCCAGATTCTTGTTTCTTATTAGATTTTGTTTGGCTCTATAAGCAATCATTGCCATTTGCCATTGTAGATCCACTTCCTCCACTACATTCGGAGGTAATTCTTCCAAATCTTATTGACATATGTTGGTAGTGGGTAATGAACTTCCTAGGTAGGCTTGAAAGCTTGAACTGAAAGCTGCAAAAGCTGCTTTTTGTTCTTCAGAGTCTAAAATAATAGGGATAGACTCTGATTGTTTGTTGGTTGATGGTTTTTGGATGATTTATCTTTTTGATCATCTGTTCTATCTTTCTCTTTTCTTGACTTACTTTGAGAAGATTTCTTTGGAGGTTTCGAAGCATAGAAACTTGTTTCCTCTTCATCTTCACTCAAAGTACAAGAGTTATCACCATCATTATTGGACATGAAGGCACTTCCAGCACTTCTTGTTTCTTTAAATTGATACGGTGATACATGAATTCTCACACTCTTGTTTCTTGATTTCTCATCCATTTCAAGAGCCTCAACTTTAGCCACTAGAGTATCTAGTCCGACTGCTTTGAGATCTATGGTCTTCTTGAACGTGGATACAGTTTGCTTCAAACTTTATGGTAAAGTATGGAGCATTTTCTTGTTTAGTTCCTCATTTGTGTATTTCAACTCCACAATGTTTATTTCTGTAACAAGTTGCATAAACCTTTGGAGTTGTTGAGGAATTGAACCACCCTCAATATGATGAAATGAGTCATATTGTGAATGCAGGGTGTCCTTTCTAATGCTTCGGATTTCATCACTCCCTTTGCAGAGTGTATGCAGAATCTTCCACAAGGAATTTGTTGTTTTGTAATTCTCACATTAGATCAATTTTTCTTCTGGTATTGCCATACTAAGCAAGCTGTATGCTTTAATATCAACTTTAACCTTATTGATATCATTAGGTGATAAATCTTTCGTGCTTATGGGTTGATTATTATCATTATAATCTGGCCTGAGGGTGGGTGGAATATAAGGACGTTCTATTATAGAAACCCATAAGTCAGAATCTGCATAATTTACATGATTCCTTAACTTGATTTTTCTAGGATTTGAAATTTGCTTTTGTTTCCAAGTTCGGTGGTTAGTAATATGATCCACCAAAGTTGCTCATGATTAGTTAAGATCTAAGATGTTAACTAACGAAATTGTTCATATCTGAAATTGTTCAAAAGATATGAACAAGTTATTGATTTTGATCAATAACTAAGATTCACTATTCAATTGATTTGAATATAGATCCAAGTTAAATGACAGATTAAATATCACACAAACTTTTGCTCAGAAAAGATAGATCAAATTAGTAAAAACTGATAAATCTAAAGATTCAAGAACAATTAAACACAACTAACACTGATAGATTAATTGATCTAAATCAATGAGCACTTGGCTCTAATACCAGCTGTGAATCCAAGGATCACAATCAGGAATTATCAGCGTTGGTTGAAATCAAGTCAATGTTTGCGAAAACAACGCTGGCTTGGTTTAATTGTTTGTATTAATTATTTTCAATATCAATAAAGATTCAAGTACACGATGAATGGAACACAAATAGTGGTCTGATTAAAATCAAATATATTTCATTAAAACACGTTAGTAATTACAATAAATAATGAACGAATGATATTGAATATTGTGTTTGATGATGTGACGGCTGCTAGGGTTTGATTGTGTGATTTGATGTGATGTTTTTCCATCCCTAAGCCGTCATCATGATTCGAAACCTAAGATCCACATATATATAGGCATGTGTGTTCTTGTCAAGGAAATATTGGATCTCTAGGGATTTGAATTGTTTCTGTTAAGGAATCACCAGATTTCTTGGGATTCGCATAACTAACTTGTTGACTTGTAATACTTGTATTGTTTGAATACAAGTGTTTGTACTCCACAAGAATATTGCCTTCTATAGATAATTGTTCTTCCGCAGGAGTCTTGTTCTTCCATAGGAAACTTGTTCTTCTGCACGAGTCTTGTTCTTTCGTGTGAGACTTGTTCTTCCGAAAGAAATGTTCTCCTGAAAGAAATGTTCTTCCGAAGCACTTGTTCCTCACCCCTGGTTGTTCATCCATAGAAGATCTTTGGATGTAATTTTACATGTAAAGAATATATCTACAGAAGAACAAAATATTCTTCCGTAGATGTTTCTCACACTTATAATGATTACGTGCAACCATACATAAATCAACACACATATATATGGGTTAACATATACATTTGATGCTTACACAATAATGAATTACAAACATTCATTATAGATATTAATTCAAGTACTAAGCCTATACAAAATGGACTAGATCTATTGATTCTAGACCTAACAATACTCCCCCTTAGGCTTAGATACTTGTAATTGTCTCTTCAAAACAGAAAGATCCTTTAATCTTGAGAGCATTTTCTTGTTGAAATAAGATACTGCCTCCTTTTGATCATCGTATTTGTACTTGATCTCCATTCTGCATATCCTTTGAAGTGTCTCAAAATTCAGTCCCAATACATCTTCTTCCGTTGTGAGAGTTTCCACCATACATTGATTATTGACAATTTCCAGCTCATCTTCTTCTGAAATTCTCAGTTCTGATATATTTTCAATGTTGGATCCCTTCAGCATCCCAACATTATACCTTCATTTCTTGTATGCTTTAGCATGCAGCTTATCCACTACTTGAATCAAATGAATTTATAAACATAAATCATTCTGGGCATTTTCATCAGACAGCTTCGGGAAGAATTTATCATGAAAGAATGATGTGTAGCTTAGGTGGAGCATTTTGATTTCAACTGGGTCAAAGATTCTTAACTTCTCACCTTTCTTTCCATCAGCATTCCTCAACAGCGCCATTTTTTTTTTGTTTTCTCAACATATCCCCACTCAGTGATGGGAATAGTGCATTGATTTCCTCCAATGACTTTGATGGCTGCTGTTTTCCTATCAGTATAACCAACTCTCCTTTAGAATTCATCATCAACTAATGTCGAGAAGTTGGTGCATGATATTTTCTTCCTTTCTCCTCTTCTTTTGTGTTTATCATCCTCTCTTTTTGCTTCTTTAATCACATCATCTCTGATTTTTTTCTTTAACTTTCCCATCATAACAGAGAAATCTATTCCCCTTGAGTGAATTGGATAGTTAGACATTATTAGACTTTGTAGATCCTTTATATCTCTCTCATGCAGGCTCAGTAATGCTTCTGTATCATGGAAGTACTAGATTCTTTCAGATGTTCTTTTGATAATTGCACAATCCCAATCTGGATCATATTTTCAGGACATAATCCTGTTTTCTTCCATAAAAATGGGAGGTGTGATGTGATCATACAGCTCTATCAATGTTGATTTTTGTTCAATAATTCTCTAAAAGTTGTGCCTAGAGGCCATACTTTACCAGGAATCACTGCCCTAGGCTCTCTTATTAACTTATCTTTGCCTTTGTGTTAATCTTTGGATTCAACAGTTAAAGAATCAGAAGAAAGTTTGCTTTGGTGCTCATAGGTTGGATTTGGACCATAAGTTCTAAAACTTACTCCTGTGTCAAGCTCAACAGACATAACATGTTTCATCATTCTTCTCAGCTCACCAACATTTCTTCCTTTGAGCTCATGTGCCTTGTAAATGTGAACCTGTAGCCAACAAACCATATTGTACTTTCTCAGTTTTGTAGTATCACAGTGGCCACGATCTTTCTTGATTTTCTTATCAGTTTGGAAAGTATTGAATCCTTCATAGTCATAATTTGGAATCATAAATCTTGCAAGCTCAAACTATTTCAGTATGTTCTTCATTTCAGTCATATTCATCCTTTTAACCATGTCATAAGGAAATCCATAGTTGATTAGGGTCATAAACATAGTTGACTCAGGCCTTTATACTATTATGTTTTTTGTAGTCAGAATATTATCATCCTTTAAGTCTTCTTGTTCTTTGTTAGGCACCTCTTCAGTCAGATTTTTCCATTCAGCATCGCTTTCAGCTTCATCAAGAGTTGCTTGTTTCTTTGTGGAACACAAATACTTCGTCTTCCTTGAGTATATAATTAGAGGCTTGGAAGATTCAATAGGTTCCTTTTGTTGATTTGATTCAAGAGCACATATTTTCATCTTGAGCTGCTCAATCTCTTCTTCTTTTCTTCTCAACAGAGCTTATTGATCATAGAGAGAGTCGTTCATTTGATCAACCTTCAATCTTAGCTTCACATTTTCACTCTTCTCTTTCTCTACTAATTCTTTGTGCTTAGAATCTTGTTGAAATAGGGCATCAATCACCTTATTGTTGCACTTAGCATCTTCTCTTAAGCATTTGATCCTTGTTTCCAACTGCATCAGAAGATAATCCTTTTCTGTTATTATCTCTTTCAGCTCTTTAATCCTTTGCTTTCTAAATTTTGACTTCATTACAAGCTTGTTGTACTCAGCCACCAGGAAGCTTTTGCTCAATGGGATATCATTATCACTCAGATCATGTTCATTGTAAGCAATAACTTCCACATATTTTTCTTCTTCTCTCTTTTCTTCTTGTTTGCCAGCAATCTCATCTTTATGTTCTAAGTGAATGGAGGGATGGGCTGTGTTTCTTGAGTGGATGAGGGAGATTGTTAGGTAGCAACAGAGTGAGTGGGTGAGATAGGTTGAGTATTTTGACTTGTAGGAGAAGGGGTTTGTGGAGATTGAAGTTTATGGTGAATGTGTGATAAATTTCGTGAGTGTGTGGCTTGAACAGAGTTGGTTGGAGAGTCCTCCTGTTGATCTTTTCACACAAGCTCTTGAGGGATGTTTACAGTAGCAGCAACCACATGAGCAAACATGGGCATGTCTCCTCCTTCATACCTTCCACTGATCTTGTTCAAGACAGACCTACTCAAATGAGCTTGCACCAACACATCTCCGTCTCTTTCTAATCAAGATAATTCACCATTGATTATTAGTTGTAGGAACCTTGGAAACATAAACATTTTGTCATCCTTTTGAACTTTGATGTGGTCACTCAGACAGTTGAAGATGTACTTTAACTAGTTGTATATTCTTCCATCAAAGATGCCAATGATTCCTGATGATATGTGCCTTGAGAATCTGTCGAGCCCAGACTTCCTATTGGATATGCATTTAAGATTAGTGTGGCATAAGAATCTGCAAGGCTTGCTCATCTTCCTTTCTTGATCTCCCCCTTGGCATAATCACCATCATACCCCAACAGTAAGAACACTTTCTCTATGTATTCATTATCGAACACATCGGGGTGACCAATTTCTTCTTCTCCCAAATCCAGATTCCTCCTGATAGTCTGCTCAGTCACTCTCAATCTTTGGTTCTTTACTTATGCTACAATAACTTCTCCATCTTCTTCTATATCTGCTGAGTTCTAGAAGTCAGAGATGTGCGATCGATGAATCACGGGCTCTACAGATTAGGCATAGAACAGCCTGGATCTTCTTAGATACCAAATGATGTCTTGACACATTTCTGAAGTAGGGTCATCCGAGTTTAGGAACACACACACATTGGGATCTTTCGCAAATCGATTATCCATTTGTTCATGAGAATAAAGACGATTTCGTTAGAGTTAGAAACACATTATTGATATGAGAATAGGAACAGTTGTGAGATTAGGTAGGAATCAAATGGTTCATTATTGAACATTACGACATGTTTTACCTTGAACACAGTGATCTGAGAGCATAAATATATGTTTGTTTGATGTTTTGATTCGGTAATTTTTGAATGATATAGAAGGGGGAAAAGTTTGTTGAGAGTGTGTTTTTCTAGGTCTGAAAAGTGTTTTGAAAAAGTGAGTAATGAATATTGAAGACAAAACATCATTTATGCTCTCTCAAACACATTAATTTTATTTATTTAATCACGTGGGACCGTCAGCAATTTAACTTTTCCGCAGTTCTCGGTGCATCCGCATATTATCTACGGATACCATATATCATCTATGGATGAATTAACACATTCTGCTGATTAAGTATAACATAAATTTTCATGGATTACCAAACTACTAAATTAGATTATACTTTATGAGCTTTGCTCATCCGTAGTTTACCAATCTACGAATAAACATTTAAATTTTCCACATTGTAGCTTCTGCTGATGCTTAAGACGGCACTATAGCATCTGCTGATGCTTATAGAGCACTTGTGAAGAAAAACTTATTTTGTTGTATGGTCCAAGTCCACTTCTTAGAACCATTTATTGCTTTTGAAGCTTGTTGACTTTGTATTCATGACAATTGAGCACAAGAAAGTTTAAATAATTTAAAAGAAAACTTCATGTATCCAGGAGCAAAGGTGGTGCTCAAGTTTCAATTCCTTCAAATTGATAATGAAATAGACAAATCTGCTGATCGATTAACTTTTCTTCATGAATTCTACTCCCCCTAAATTTGTGATTAATGATGAGAGAATGCATTTATCATAAATTTCTAAGAAGAATATCATGAGTGTTATGTAACTGTATGATGATGCACAAACATATATATACGTATGATGGGATCATACTATAATACTAAGCCTCTTCCTGATGAGTTATTTTGTTGAATTGATACTTGAACATAGTTCTTATTGCAAGTATATTGTCCACTTAAATCCATACAAGAGCTAATGTATCAACTAGGCATGTTGTTTATCATGTTTTCATATTGATTAGGAAATAACTGTTATGGGCTTCACATTCAATTCACGAAGATTTTGTCCTCCCTTTGCAAGTCAAATCATCACTTTTTCACACTTAATAACTATGTACTTTAAGTTATAAGTTCTATCTTGAGATGCATTGGACATCTCATGAATGAATTGATATAAAAGCTCTAGATTAAATATACAGTTGATCACATAGGATTCTTTTGAGAGCTTAGATATGATCATCATCAGGTCACCATGTCTTTACTCACGTAAAACAAAGGTGCCTTTAACCCAGGTCTTTGTTTACACAAAACAAAGGGATGATGAGGATCATGATCTTTTCACCT
>BJCM01264114.1:0-11852 GCA_018326385.1 Flaveria bidentis
ACTTGTAATCAAGTCGAGGTTTGATTGTAGCTATATGTGTTCTATAAACTTGCATAATTCATAACCATTGACATGAATTGCTATATATATATATATATATATATATATATATATATATATATATATATATATATATATGCATGTGTTTAACCCATGGAACTCATCAACTTTCAAAGTTGACCCTTCATTTTTAACATGTTTTATGTTTACTACTTGAAGATCTCTTCGTGCTCATATAGGACTTGGACTTAGTTAATTGAAAGTCTTATGATGCTGTTTATACCTTGTTTGTATTATTAAAATTGTCTTGTAGTGTTCAATAAAAATAATATTTAATATTATTACAACTTATTTAGTTCCATGTGCTATGAACAATCGTTTCACAGTCCGCCTCGATGATTCCGTCGTCGGTCGGGGTGTGACATATTGGTATCAGAGCAATGGTTGTAGGGATTTAGGTTATGAGAAATGGAATGACCTAGACTATTACTAAGTATCCTTACACAAGAGTCCTCTCATGTATTTTATATGTTTAGATAGGATTTTATGTGCTTTATGTGTTTATAATTAATTATGTGATTATGTGCCTTATGTGCTTATTCTTATACTTTGAATCTTATCAATGCACACACGAACCTTAAATCATATTCTAAGGCATTATGTGCCTAAATCAAATGGTTTTCAAAATGAACTTTGAATTGTTATTTGTGGTTTTCAAGTCTCATCAAATTTTGTGTCCTACAATTTGAAACATGTAATGTTGGAAGAGTGTAATGCATGTATCTCGAGGTGTTCTGTCTATGCAAGGTATTCATATAAATCCAAATCAACCGATGGATCCATTTACCTTACCTAGAAACCCTTGGGGTGAGTGTCCGCTTATAGGTACGCATGTCTTCATTAAGGTTGTAGTTGATCTTTGATAAGTCAACATAATGTCTTGGTTTGTAAACCAAAAGTTACACTCGAAACATCTTGTTATTTTAAACCGTCTTATCATTGACCTTGTTGTAAGGCCCCGTTCCCGGAGATCTCACAGTTGGTCATTCACAGCATTAAATACATTAAACATTATAGATTTACAAACTTAAGCAACGGAATCATTTTAACAAAAACCATTCATTTCATTTCATTAAACACTGTTGTTGAGCAATACACTATCGTTTAATCGAATACAAAAGAACTGTTTAATTGCATTACAAAACAATAGCAATAATAGGTATGAATGGATGTCAGTCTTTTCCTGCCGAGTAGCTTCACCCCCGTGCCATCCTCAGCAATATTTACCTGCCAACTGAAAATGTATAAAAGTCAGCGTTGCTGAGTGAGTTCTAGTTTTAAAAGTAATAAAATACTTTCTGTAGGTATATATATCAAAATACTCTTTTCATAAAAACTTCATCTCTTTATACATGATCACGCTTTAACTATACAATTAGGTAATGCTTTATCTCTATACTGTATGCCTTGTTTACTCTGTACTCTTTTATCTTTGTCTTTTACTATTTGTATGGACCAATGAGCAATACCCTAAACTGTATGCGCGGGGGTAACAGTGTTGGGCCCTCTTTTTCCCACAAGGGGGTCTATATACTGTATACAAGGCCGACCCAGACACCTAGGGTACGCTGCAAAGGTCCCCAGTCTCAATTGACTGGCCCTGTGTGCATCTGAAGGTAGCTAACCCGCATCACGGTTGAGCTAATGACCTCATGGCTGTGTACCTCCTGTAAGCTTGCAAGACTTGTTAACGTTTTAATTAAGTTCCACTTCTCTTCTTCATTACTCTTTCACTTTATTATTAGTAATACTTTACGTTACGATTATGAGCACACCACGTAAAGTCACATACTAATAGTAATGATAATGTTAATAATAATATTATTAATAACAATAATAAAATTAGGAGCAATCATAAAACATTCATAATCATGCATGAAACCCATCATTAATAAACCCTAGTCAAACCTCGGTCAAAACCCTAAGAGCACAAACTTCCAAGAATTCTGTAATAAATTCTAAGTGTTAGGCGCTAAGACACTATTTGGGCGCATGGGCCTTGTTTGGGCGCTTCATCACTATGCAGGCACATCAGGCCAACACTTAGTTGCTTTAACACTTAGGTGCATGAACAATTCAGGCGCATGGACACTAATCGGGCGTATGGACACTAATCGGGCGTATGGAAACTTAGGCGCATGGGATTATTCAGACGCATGGGTACTATTGGGGCGTATGACCTTACACTTAGTCGTCCGACTAAGTTTTCTAGGCGCATGAGGGCACTGTTTAGGTGCATGAGTTATACTTACATTTCTAAGGTATTTCCAGGCGCATGAGCCATATTTAGGCACATGAACCTTCTGCTTAACATGTTTCTAGGATATTTTCGAACCCAAACATTAAGCCTAATCGTTCTAAGCTTACCAAGGTCATTCTAAGCATGAACAACATAATAACACCTAAGGAACATCATCAATCATGCATAATACATACGGGTATACATACATAAACATAATAAAAATCGTTTTAATACATTTTTAGACCCAAGAAGAGTTTAAAACAAGTAAACCGAGGTCTAGAAACTCACCTGGTGTAACTTTAGGTGTATCTTCCTTCTAACCTGCTTGCAAATGAGTTCAAACACCTAAAAACACACACACACGGACACACACACAAGCACATAAGCACATAAGCATGTAACCGAGACAAAAGCCCAACATGAACACTTAAGACATCGAATTCTTACCTTGAATTCAATTCCCTTCTTCTTCTTTTCTTCAACCGAGAGTTTTTGCTCTCTTCTTTTCTCTCTCTCTCTAAGACCCGATAAACAAAGTGATGGGAAGTGAGGGTGGGCGGCCATGCCCACCTTTACACCAACTTTTCAAAAAAAGTGTCCTTTTGGACACTTTTAGGCCCTCTACTTGGACTTTATTGCTTTTCTTTCTTTTGTTCCTCATTTCGTTTCTTTGTTATAGAAATAACCGGGTGTTACAAGTCCACCCCCCTTATATAGGTTTCGTCCCCGAAACCTGTTATTCCTCAAACAGACAAGGGTAATGCTGCCTCATCTCCTCCTCAGTTTCCCATGTAGATTTGGATCCCTTCCTGTGCTTCTACTGTACACGCACAAGAGGAACCACTTTATTCCTCAACCTCTTCTCTTTACGATCGATGATTGCCACTGGTTGCTCCACATAATTGAGCCGTTCGTCTACTTCGATATCTTCCAGTGGAACAATCATGTCTTCATCAGCTAAACACTTTCTCAGATGAGATACATGGAATGTCGGGTGAATTCCACTTAACTCATCCGGTAACTCTAATCTATAGGCCACCTCTCCTACTCGAGCAATGAATCGGGAAGGGCCTACGTACCTTGGGCTCAACTTGCCCCGCTTCCTGAATCGGATAATACCCTTCCAAGGTGAGACCTTCAACATAACCCGGTCGCCCACCTGGAATTCAATCGGTCTGCGTCATTTATCAGCATACAACTTCTGTCTATCTTTGGCTGCCTTCATGAAGGCTTTAATCTTCTCAAGCTTTCTAGTCATAGCCTCGATTACTTCGATGCTCCCCAATTCCTTCTGACCAAAATCACCCCAACAAATGGGTGTTCTGTATCTCCTACCTTATAGCATCTCATAGGGTGGCATACCAATGCTTGCATGATAGCTGTTGATGTATGAGAATTCAGCTAACGGTAAGTGGTCATCCCAACTTCCCCCAAAATCAATCACACATGCCTGAAGCATGTCTTCCAGTGTCTGAATGGTCCTTTCTGACTGGCCATCAGTGTGGGGATGATAAACCGTGCTAATATGTAACCTCGTCCCCATGGAATCGTGAAATTTCTTCTAGAATTTGGATGTAAACCGGGTGTCACGATCAAATACAATAGACACCGGCACACCGTGACGAGTTACAATTTCCTTGATGAATCGATCCGCCAACCTCTCAGATGAATATGTCTTGTGGATCAGTAGGAAGTGAGTACTCTTCGTCAGACGGTCAACAATCACCCATATGGCACCGTACCCTTTCGGAGTACGCGGCAGCTTCGTGATGAAATCCATGGTGATGTGCTCCCACTTCCATTCCGGTATATCCAAAGGTTGGATCTTTCCATACGGCTTTTGGTGCTCGGCCTTCACTTGTAAACAAGTAAGGCACTTACTCACGTACTCCACCATGTCGCGCTTCATACCCGTCCCCCAATAATCTTTCTTCATATCTTGATACATTTTTGTGGCACCAGGATGAATGGAGTATCGAGTCTTGTGAGCTTCATCCATAATCTTCGATTGTAGATCCCCGAAACGAGGAATCTACACCCGTCAAAATCGGGTTTTAACACCAAGGGTGTTTTCACCCAATTCCCCAACCAGACCTCTCATCTTTTCAGAGTTAAGATGATCTTCTTTCAGTACCTTATCTTGAAACTCCTTGACTTACTTCATTACATCAGAGGTCATGATCAGTTGATATGTTTTCACCCGAATTGGTGCGGGCCTCTCTTTCCGACTAAAGGCATCAGCCACCACGTTGGCCTTGCCCGGATGATAATGGATCTCACAATCATAGTCCTTTATAAGTTCCAACCACCGTCTCTGCCTCATGTTCAGATCCTTCTGCTCGAAGAAGTACTTCAAGCTCTTGTGGTCAATGAAAATGGTGCACTTCGTCCCGTAAAGGTAGTGCCTCCAAATATTTAGTGCAAAGACCACAGCTGCTAGCTCCAAGTCATGAGTAGGGTAGTTAACCTCATGCACTTTCAATTGTCGGGATGCGTAGGCTATAACCTTCCCTCTCTGCATTAACACGCTCCCTAAACCCGAGTAGGAAGCATCCGAATAAACCACCAGATCTTCACTTCCATCGGGTAATGACAGAACAGGAGCTTGAGTCGGTCTTGCCTTCAACTCCTCGAAAGCCCCTTCTTGTTCTTGACCCCACACGAATTTCACATCCTTACGGGTCAACTTGGTTAGTGGAGAAGCGATCTTGGAAAAGTCCAGAATGAACCTTCGATAATATCCCGCCAACACCAAGAAACTACGAATCTCGGAGGGCGTCTTTGGAGACTTCCATTGCATCACTGCCTCCACCTTTGCCGGGTCCACCACAATCCCTTCGGGATTTACCACGTTACCCAAGAATTGAACTTCGCGCAACCAGAACGCGCACTTGGAGAATTTGGCATACAACTTCTCCATTCTTAATGTCTCCAACACCTCTCGAATGTGACCCGCATGCTCTTCTTCGCTCTTCGAGTAGATCAGGATATCATCAATGAACACAATCACTGCTTTATCCAACATCGGTCGGCACACTCGGTTCATCAAATCCATAAAGGCAGCTGGCGCGTTAGTTAGACCAAAAGACATAACGAGGAACTCTAGTGACCATAACGTGTACAGAAAGTTGTCTTAGGAATATCTTGTTCCTTCACCTTCAATTGATGATAGCCAGATAGTAGGTCTATTCTCGAAAACCAACTGGCACCTTGGAGCTGATCGAACAAGTCATCAATCCTTGGTAACGGGTACCGATTCTTCACCGTCAACTTGTTCAACTCTCGGTAGTCGATGCACATTCGCATACTTCCGTCTTTTTTCTTTACAAACAATACCAGAGCACCCATTAGAGAGATACTCAGTCGAATGAATCCCTTATCTATCAATTCCTACAATTGGCTCATGAGTTCATTCATCTCAATCGGAGCTAATCGATATGGTGCTTTGGCAATGGGTTGAGCACCGAGTATCAAATCAATTTGGAACTCAATCTCGCGATCCGGTGGCACACCAGGGTAAGTCTTCCGGGAACTCGTCCGGAAAGTCGCACACCACTGGTACCTCAGATAATTGCAGTACCGACGCGTCCACATCTTTTACGTATGCCAAGTAGGCACTACATCCACGTTTCATGCACTTCCCCACCACCGCCATCGAAATCACCCTCGGGATCGTAGTAACGTGATCTCCATAAACCGTAACCAGACTCCCATTAGGCGCAACTAATCGAATCATCTTTTTGCGACATACGATATTTGCTTCATAGGTTGCTAACCAATCCATCCCTAGTACTACATCAAATCCACCTAGGGGCATCATGTGTAACCTAGCAGCAAACCTATGACCTTATAGTTCTATAGCACAGTCCTCTATTACCTTAGTAATTCTAGTGGACTTGCCAATAGCGGTTTCTACATCGAATGGTTCACTGACACTTCTACTATTAATAGGCAACTTAGCACAGAAAATAGTGGAAAAAAAATCCTACTAGCACCGAAATCAAACAATACAAAGGCACAAATTTGGTTTACTAGAAACATACCTGAAACGACATCGGGATCGGCTCTGGCTTCCTCCCGGGTCATAGTGTAAGCTCTAGCACTTGCCCTCTTCCCTCCTTCCTCCGGCTTCTTCTTTTCCCCAGAGCTCTCCGCTCTCGGCTTCTTACAATCTTTGGTCGCGTGGCCCTCTCCGCCACAGTTATAGCACTTCAGCACCCTACAGTCTTTAGCGATTTGGCCAGGCTTGCCACATCTAAAGCATACATTCATTCCCATTCTGCACTCACCGGAATGCTCCCTTCCACAACTACCACACTTATTCCGTCCTAATTTTGACGACACCCCACGGTCGTACACCTTCATCTTCTTGTTGTTTGGAGTGAAACCACCAAGTCCGAACCTCTTCCCAGTCCAGTTCTTATCATTCCCACTCGTCTTCTTCACCTCCACCACAGTCTCCTCTCGCTCATCATACAATCTACCCGCCAAATCGACCATCGATCGAAAGGCACCTGGTTGAGCAGCAATCAGGTGCCTGCGAATGTCAGTCGGCAGTCCTTGGATGTACCTCTTGATCTTCCTTGACACCAGCGTCACCTGATCCGGCACCAGCCTCGCCATCTCGTTGAATTTAGTGGTGTACTGCTGGTGGGCCATGGTTCCCGCTTCAAGTTGCAAGAACTCCCTTTCGATTTTATCGAGTTCCCTATGAGGACAGAATTCCTCTATCACAAGTTGCTTAAACTCCTTCTATTGCATTCTCCCGATGGCTCTGGCACCCTCAGCTTGGACAATATTGTCCCACCAACACAACACTGAATCAACGAAAGAGTGAGTCGCGAACTTCACCTTTTGGTCCTCGCGGCACTCGCTGATCTCCAAAACTGCTTCCATCTCCCTCACCCAACGGTGAGCGGCAGCAGCATTGCCATTGCCATCAAAATTCGGCGTCTTACACCTTTGGAACGCACCATAACTGCACCCTACGGTCGCTACCCCCACTACATCATCCTCCTCCTCATCGGAAAACACAGTCTCAGGCTCTGGCTGTTCCTCCTCCCTTCTGCTTTCTTTGCCCTTTGATCCCTTTCTATTCTCCTTCTCCTTCCTCTCCTTACTTCTCACAGCCCTGATGACTTCAGTCACCACAGACGGTAAGACTGTCTGCATAACCTGGTGTACTTCATGAGCAATCGCCTCCCTAGCTGAGGCATTCAAGCTAGCATTCTCATTCTCTTCGCTCCAGCCATGAATTTTAGGGTTTTCATGGGTCTTCTCAGGAGCCTTATCACTACTCCTAGTCACACGCGGATGGCCTATGCCTCTAGGAGTCTTGGAAGATTTCTGTCCAGCCATCCTCTAACACTATAATATTCAAACACTAACACGTTCATTCAAGGCAATAACTCAGTTTATGTCAAGTATAATAAGTCCCTAATTACAGTGGCAAGTTGTGATTAGCCACTTACTTTACTCTTCATACCAGAAGCATTCCCTATCCTGACTTAATTAGTATCTAAATCTACTAAGAGCACATAAATCACATAACATGCGCACATAATACCGGTTAACATTAAGAAAAGACATACCTGATGGCACGTAGCTACTCGGGCTGACATCCCTCCATTTGTCCCATTTTCAGTTTAAGTTTAGGTTTTAAAAATTTATTTAACCCAATTCTCTTAAACTTTAGCTCTGATACCAACTTGTAAGGCCCCGTTCCCGTAGTGGGTCATTCACAGCATTAAATACATGAAACGTTATAGATTTACAAACTTAAGCAGTGGAATCATTTTAACAAAAACCATTCATTTCATTTCATTAAACACTGTTGTTGAGCAATACACTATCGTTTAATCGAATACAAAAAAACTGTTTAATTGCATTACAAAACAATAGCAATAATAAGTATGAATGGATGTCAGCCTTTTCCTGCCGAGTAGCTTCACCCCCGTGCCATCCTCAGCAATATTTACCTGCCAACTGAAAATGTATAAAAGTCAGCGTTGCTGAGTGAGTTCTAGTTTTAAAAGTAATAAAATACTTTCTGTAGGTATATATATGATAATAACTTCATCTCTTTATAAATGAGCACGCTTTAACTATACAATTAGGTAATGCTTTATCTCTTTATTGTATGCCTTGTTTACTCTGTACTCTTTTATCTTTGTCTTTCACTATCTGTACTCTTCTTCATTACTCTTTCACTTTATTATTAGTAATACTTTACGTTACGATTATGAGCACACCACGTAAAGTCACATACTAATAGTAATGATAATATTAATAATAATATTATTAATAGCAATAATAAAATAAGGAACAATCATAAAACAATCATAATCATGCATGAAACCCATCATTAATAAACCCTAGTCAAACCTCGGGCAAAACCCTAAGAGCGCAAACTCCCAAGAATTATGTAATAAATTCTAAGTGTTAGGCGCTTAGACACTATTTGGGCGCATGGGCCCTATTTGGGCGTTTCATCACTATGCAGGCGCATCAAGCCAACAGTTAGCTACTTTAACACTTAGGCGCATGAACAATTCAGGCGCATGGACACTAATCGGGCGTATGGAAACTTAGGCGCATGGGATTATTCAGATGCATGGGTACTATTGGGGCGTATGACCTTACATTTAGTCGTCCGACTAAATTTTCTGGGCGCATGAGGGCACTGTTTAGGCGCATGAGTTACACTTACATTTCTAAGGTATTTCCAGGCGCATGAGCCATATTTAGGCGCATGAACCTTCGGCTTAACATGTTTCTAGGATATTTTCGAACCCAAACATCAAGCCTAATCGTTCTAAGCTTACCAAGGTCATTCTAAGCATGAACAACATAATAACACCTAATGCATAATACATACGGGTATACATACATAAACATAATAAAAATTGTTTTAATACATTTTCAGCCCCAAGAAGAGTTTAAAACAAGTAAACCGGGGTCTAAAAACTCACCTGGTGCAACTTTGGGTGTATCTTCCTTCTAACCCGCTTGCAAATGAGTTCAAACACCTAAAAACACACCAAAACATACACACACGGACACACACGGACACACACACAAGCACATAAGCATGTAACCGAGACAAAAACCCAACATGAAAACTTAAGACATCGAATTCTTAAGTTGAATTCAATTCCCTTCTTCTTCTTTTCTTCAACCGAGAGTTTCTGCTCTCTTCTTTTCTCTCTCTCTCTCTAAAACCCGATAAACAAAGTGATAGGAAGTGAGGGTGGGCGGCCATGCCCACCTTTACACCAACTTTTTAAAGAAAGTGTCCTTTTGGACACTTTTAGTCCCTCTACTTGGGCTTTATTGCTTTTCTTTCTTTTATTCTTCATAACTTGTCTTTGTTATAGAAATAACCGGGTGTTACACTTGTCCTCTTAGAACTTAAAACTCATCACCCAAGTCTCAAAATGACTTTTAATAATCTTTCTGAATGTCTTTCTCTCAAAACCACACTTATCCTAAAAATCCATTAGAATGATACTCTCAATCTAAATTGAATCTTTAATCTTAACGAACACGATTCTCGTATCAACATTACACTACTGCAACTTTGAAACCTTAATGGCATAAGTAAACAAGAATCGATCATCGAATGACCCTTTTAAAGTCATTTTCTTGAGATGTTCTTATGAATTTCATATCCTATCCAAAAGCATCTTGAACTTATTTCTCATGTTCGTCAAGCCGAGTCTCATATCAAACTAATACCTGGTGCTTCCCTCATGACAAAACCTTCTTAATTGTTTTGAACCGCCTAAAATACGAAAGTTATCAACTAATAATTCTAAGCTAATGATCATACACACTTTGTCAAGAAACACATGAAATCATGAATTAAGAAACTTAACAAACTTAAGCATATCAAAACGTCAGAATTAAACTTGTTGAATTTAAACGCCTCCAAGAGTTCACTTGCGAACGTGAAATGAAATCCAAGTCTCCTCATCTCCTTGAAGTTAGTCCCCTCGTGATTAAATTTCGGGACAAAATTTCTTAAAGTAGGGGAGACTGTAACATATGGTATTTTTCAAATTGTAAACCTGAACCCTTTTGTCAATTATATAAAAC
Source organism: Flaveria bidentis (assembly GCA_018326385.1). Lineage (NCBI taxonomy): Eukaryota > Viridiplantae > Streptophyta > Magnoliopsida > Asterales > Asteraceae > Flaveria > Flaveria bidentis. The sequence continues at coordinate 10,400 of BJCM01264114.1, forward strand.
AAACACATAAATCAAACTACTTTATTCTTTATGGTGGAAAAAAACATGAAGGTATTAACTTTGTGATTTAAATTCACATTTATCTTCCATATAAAAAAATTATAAACTTATGAGGCTCTATATATCATTTATGAGGTTCTAATTATTATTAGACTTTAAAACTTCTATGAGAATTATAAGGATAAGTAAATACATAAAGACTATTATCTTTAAACATCTTAATAATCTAATAATTAATATTTAACAAGATTTATAAATTCTATAATGTTTATAAATGGATAAACGGAATAATTATATAGAATTTGGATTTTATAAAGATTATAAGGTTATTTTAAATTAATAGTTTCACATACACAACTAGAATTAAATTGTAAAATTCCTTATAAAATTTAATAGGCTAAAAATATTTTATAAAGTAAAATAAGCAATTTGTATAAACTATTGGAGTAATATTAAGTTTGGGGTCAAAGTTGCTATTTATTAAACTTTGTTTTAAAGTTTTGACATAAAATAATAACTAATGAAAAAATGAGGGACCAAAAGTGTAATTTAGTTGAAACAACCCAAACCGCCCTCCCTCACTCCCTTATTTACCCGTATTTCCGGCCAAGTCGTAGGCCAACCATCAGTGACCCTCCGGCGACCTTTCCATTCATTAATTAGTTGTTTTTCTTTCAAATTAGTTCAACTAAACCGTTCCCTAAGTAGTTTCGAAGTCACTAACATGTTTAATTATCTAATCGAGATCCTAAAGCTAACTGCATTCTCAATTTCGCACACAATCCACACGCACTACCCAATTAACCACTTCGTTTGTATCGACGTGTAAACGGAGTGTTCATCTTGTTTGCAGCATTCTTAATCTTAATTAATAAAGGGCTTTTGGTCGTAATCACTCTCGGAAGCTTCGCACATGATTAATTTGATTTGCATCCTCATTTGCTCACCAATCAAACTTAACTTTGGTCGCGTTCTGTTCTTCAATTGTTCATCATCAATCCGTTTGCAATCTAGGTAATCAAACATTGCTACATACTGAGTTTCATGTGGGGATTAAAAGCCCTAAGCTTAATCTGGATGAAACACTTGAATCGACTTTCAATTGGGATCAAATCGTTCTAGGGTTTTATTTGGATTTGGGGGTTTCTTGGTGATTATGTTTTTTAAGAATTAAGTACCATGATACATCACGGCCACGACCCTTAGTTCACTAGTAAGTCACACACATGCTCAATCCAGAGGTCCCGGGTTCGAACCCGGGCAACCTCACTTATTTTTTTAGGGCTTTCTAGCCTTTAAAAAAATTATGTAAAATTTCTAAAAATTATAAAAATCAGTTTTATAAACTCTGGTTATTTTAAAAGCTATCTAATTATTTTCTGTGAATTATTTCTTTAAACACCTTGACAATTTTTATATATAAAATATTAATAACAAATGTTATAATTAGTTT
>BJCM01264123.1:0-42229 GCA_018326385.1 Flaveria bidentis
ACACTGGATGTCTTTCCTAGGCTTTGACTGACTTCTTCTTTTAGACTTTGAACGACCCCTGCTACTACCCCTTTCTTTTCCCCTACCTCTTCCTTCAGTACTCAACAGAGAACTAGATGATTCACCAGAATTTCTCCTTCTAATGTCTTCCCCAAAAATCAAATCACGGACCCCTTCAAAGGTAAGCTTAGTAGTACCACATGAACTACTAACTGCAGTAATTGTCCCTTACCAACTTTCAGGCAACGAAGATAACAATAACAAAGCTAAAACTTCATCATCAAACTTGATCTCAAAAGATAACAAGCGAGAAATAATGGCATTGAAATCATAGATATGAGAGGAAACTGAACCACCTTCTTTCAATATGGTGTTAACTAACTGTCTGATTAGAAATACCTTATTAGATCCATACGGCTTCTCGTACATATTCGATAAGGCTTTCATCAAACCATGAGTAGTAGTTTCCTTCACAATATTGAACGCAGCATTCTTTGCCAGTGAGAGTCTGATAACAGCAATTGCTTTCCTGTCCAAAGTCTTCCAATCTTTATCTGTCATATCTGCCAGTTTATCCTCATCCAAGGCTGCCATTAAATCCTTTTGACACAGCAGATCCTCAATTTGCATCTTCCAAAACCCAAAATCATGTCCATCAAATTTATCGATCTTTGTTCTCCTGTCATCAGCCATCATTCCACACTAAGTGCTCAACAACCGAGTCAAAACCAGACACCACCAAAATCCCGAACAGCAGCAGTGGCTATTTCCGGCGGTGGCAGAGAAGATTTCCGGCAGCGACGGCGCCGGAAACCTAATACGGCGGCGGCGACGGCTTAACCCTAATCGGGGTTAGGCGGCGGCGGCTTAACCCTAATCGGGGTTAGGCAGTAGCGGCGGTGCCCTAGTTCGTGTGTTCGTACGGAATCTTCAAAAAAACTCAGGGGGAAGATTTTAATAGTAACCAAGAGCCTGAACCTGGCTCTGATACCAGTTGTTAGGATCAAATAGCTCAAACACACGAACACAACCACGTGAACAATAATAAAAACAATAGAGCAAGACACGAGATTTATAATGGTTCGGTTACGGTGTGTAACCTACGTCCACTTGGGGCAACTAGGGTTTCCTTTTATTGAGGTGTTAATGTTTACAAGTACAAGAGATATATTTATACTAACTAAACAATTAGGGTTAACACTCTTTGCCTAAAATAGCAAACTGGGTTTTAGGGCGGCCGTCCCTTAATCTCCTAATTCTGTCTTCAGTTAATACCGGGCCCAACCGAGATGGGTCGGAGCCCACAACTTAACAGTATCAAGAATCCACATCAGAAATTCATATTAAGGGGTATTGCACAGGCTTCAACGTTTAACAAAAGCCTTAAACCAAAACTAGGATTTTGTCATAATGGATGCAAAGACAGCTGTAGCACAGGTTTTGGTGCAACTTACGTTTTGTTGCAATCGTATCAAAAAACAACAATGAATATTACGGTTCCACTGATACTACAAGAGAACAACAATTGGGACCCAAAGGCCTAACATCTATATTACTATGTAGCAAATAGTTGATGGGCTTTGAATTTATATCTCAGAATGTGGTAAAATGAAGACAGTGGCACACAAGAGGTGGCGGCAACCACTAGTAATTTTTTAAGATAAAATTATAATGAATGTACATTGTCAAGCATAAGGCGATCATCTCAACTTATACACAACATAAGGTCTAATGAAAGAAATTAAATACACCTACAAATAAGACTAGATAAGATCATCCTAGTGACAATCTCTATTTTTGTAATTAACAGCTTCTATTTATGATATAAAAACGCATGCAGTCTGTCAAACATAACATAAACCTTTGTATGTGTGTGTACGTATACAAACACACACATATAGATGTATTTATTCATGTATACAATACACAAATCTAAAACTAGACCAATAGGGTAATGACATTAATTAGTGAATCTTACGATAAATATCAACCACCCATGTCTAATCATGATTCATGTGTATACTTTTACTTAAGATTATCCAAGTTGGTACATATTATCACATAAGGAATCTTAAGGATGTCTCCTCATGTTGTTCATCCTCACAACCATAAAACTTAAGTTATTCTTTTTCTACCCATTATTTCAAAGTTCCCAAACTAAAAAAATTTAACCAAAACTTCCTCCTCTATGTTCTCATTCATGTATCCTCTTGAATTAGTAGTAAAGTATTCTAAGATATAGTCAAGGTTGCATGGTGCACAACCTAAAAGAACCACACCCCCTAATATAGAAACTCAACACGGATAGAGGGCATTGATGCTTTCCTATGCATATAACACATGCCAAATGCACTAAGAAAAAGGAAGACAAATATATGCACCAATGAATAGCAGTTTAAAATTATAATTAAGTAGACTCGTAGAAACTCCTAAATTAGGCAAATTGGAAGGGGACAAAAATGAGAAAGATAGAGAGCGAAAATAAACAAAAAGTTATGAAGTGACAATAAAGAAAAGAGAAAAGGATCATAACCTTTACAAAAACACGTTTCTTAGTCGATACTTTGAAAAACACTTTGGTAAAAGCCTTAAGCAACTCCTCTGAACATGATGCCAAGACCTTGATGTTTTTGGTAGCAGCTTTTTTTGAGTAACTCATGTTTGGAAACTTGGAGGCCTCATCATCACCTTGATGAGCACCAAGGAATCTCCTGTTTTGCTTCACAAGAAGCTATATACAACACAAGCAGGCATATGAAACCAAAACTTGTCAAGATGAAAAGAAAAATATACAACGCAATATATGAGACATTACTTGTATGGCATTGGCAATATCCTCAAGCATAAACGTATCCTTTCTGATGCATGGAATAAGAAGATTCGCCAAAGATCTAAATTTTTTGTGTGTGTCATTAGGATAGCGACAAAATGTCGGCAATAATCCCCAACAATCACTAGCATATGCCTGCATTTCTTCTCCAATTACTGAATTTTTAACTGGCAAAAAGACAAATTTATTCCATAATGAAGTTATATTCCCTACAAAGATGTTCCTTTCCCTGGAAAGATTTTTCTTTCCCCAAAGCAATATGTTAAAAACCATGCAACAGCAAATCCAAAACTAGTCTAGATTTAAGGAGGTACCTTTATGAGATTCCTCTTTAAATGATTCAGCTAGAGGCACTATATTCTCTATAAAGAATCCCAATGATGAACCAGAAACATACTCCTTCAAAATAGGTATCAACCATATATTTGAGCAGGTTTGATCATTAGCATCAAGGGAGATAGGTAATACATCAAGTAGTTTCTCTGGCCCCATAGCAATTACAGCAGACCCCATACAATCCTGAAGCTGAAATATCAAACATTAAAACATATCATTATCTTAATCAAATGGCATCTAACCAATACACACATTGCTAGTGAATATATAAAAAATCTTGAAGCCTATAGCATCACAAAGAACTATTTTTCCAATCTCAATCATCAAATATGTACATGTGTGTCAGTGTGTGTTTGTGTTGTATGTGTGTGCGCGCTCGTATGTGTTTATATGAAAACAAATAATAAAAAAAGAACTTACATGCTTTACATCAGAAGTATTTCCAGATGCAGTTGTCATAAAAGCAGCAAGCTTAAGAAGTATACTCCCCATGTAGATATGAGAACTCTTCCCTAAAAATCACAATAAACCAGAAATGTGTATTAAGTGCTTACAGAAACAACAATAATACATGCATATAGACACGCTGACGAAAAAAAGAGAAATACTATCATACTAAAAAAACATAGTAAATATATACAATGCAATGGCCAGTGTCACTAAGTTTTTAACAGGGGGTATCATTTGCAATAAGCATGAGCATAGTTTGCTTGAGCACAATTAGTACTGAATTAGTAAGTGAGCATACCTAGTTTGAGAAATAAAACAGAGATGACCGCCAAAATATGCTCATTTGGAACTCCTTTTTGGGTACTAGCAACTTTAAGAAGTGCATTACATAAAGATTTCACTATTCTTGATTCCTTGGATTCAACATTATTCTCATTTGTAAGCATTTTCTTCGAACTCGAAAGGACCTCTACATCAATATGACAGTTAACCATTTCTTTTAAAATATTTGAAGCCTTCAGAGCAGTGGACTCAGATGTCAGGAGACCTAAAAGTACAAGCATAAAGTTAATAAACGCACTGCAAATAACCATCATATCCACAATTATCATATGCACAATTATCATATCCACAAAGACATCTGATGTGTCCAACAAAAAGTGTTTCTATAACATATAATGCATCACTTCACAACACTAGAAAAATTGAAGTCAAACTTCTCAACAATAAGAGAGAAAGTATCAAAGTATATGTCTGTTATACTCTTCCATGGTTATTACTTCTAAATTTCATTATTTTGCCAAAGGTAATATACTGTATCCAAAATTTATTTTGCATCTATACTGATGTTTCTTGCATCTTGATTGACCAGCTTTACAAGTTCATAGCACACTATTCCATGTTAATATTTAGAAAGCTGAAATTTCATTGCTCCCATCATTAATTAGGTGATCATGAAATATAACAACATCAAGCAAGAACATATATCTACCTGCTATAGACTTAATGATTAAAGAATAATGATCTATCCATTTGGTTGGGTCTCCAAGTTGAAATTTGGTAAGGAAAGTATCAAGTAGGGCTGCTGCAGAAAAAAGAGTGTCCACTGGGTTCTGTCTCTCAGATATATATGATGCTAGTGTTGCGACAATTTTGTCGGTATCCAGAATAGCAGATCCAGCTTCCAAGAATCTGAATATCTCCCCCATAACATCAAAAACATGCCTTGTTAACGCTGAGAACCTGGCAGTGATAGCCTTTTGTAATTCTATAACAACTTCTGATATGACTTTGCTTGGCAAACAAGGGATCAATAATTTCAACAGGTTTAACATATGAAGAACATCCAGGTGTTCACCTTTTGATAAGTTATCATCTTTGCATCCATCCACAGATCTTGAGGCAGCTGTTTCAACTGCCATCGACATATAAGTTTTCAATGAGGTTAACACCACCTTGCTTGCCTTTTTTGGAACAATATGAGATTTAAAAGTCTTGAAGAGCTTCACAACACAATCTTGAGCACATTTTCTGACCTGTATCATGTAGAAAATGAAGCAAATCACAAGGTAATCTAAAAAGAATAACCATCAACCTAACATCCAGTTATGTGTTACTGAGCATGAGTAATCAAGACCTCAAGTCTGAAATACTTCTTGCTTTGATTATGCACTAACACTAAGTAGCCATTTATATATTTGCAAGTACACATTTTTTTTCATTTTAGGAACGGCAAACTCACACACTCTAAATCTTCTCATTAATCTACACCACAATCACTTTACACCAATCCGTCACAGACCAAGCTCGAACCCTTGACTCAAGGGGAGCATCACCACTAACTCCAATGTCTTTGCCATTAAACCCAACATCAGTCTTATAAAAATCAGGATTAATCAGTGATTAAACGATAATCTTTGGGTAACCGCTGTGATTTCACCTGATCAGCCTTAAAATCGATAGGCAGCCAAATTCAGTTCAAATTTCGGCCAAAAATGGTCAAATTGAAAAATTATATATAGAATTTAAAAGAATTTTGTATATGTGCATATAAGTTTGATAATTCACATATAAATATGATTAATTCCAAGTAATCCTGATTAATTGCCCACCATCATATATTACGACAGAACAACAAATAGACGTCTAATTATTCAACCATTGCCCAAAAGTCCATTCTCATTCATCCCCTTTATTAATTCTACGGTAAACAATAAGCAAGCTACTACTATAACCATTGTCCATTGATTATCGTTAGCATTTGCACAAATTAAAACATACCTTCGGACGCTTATCAATCGAGTACTTCACAAGCATCCGAAACCCTAACTTCACCGACTCCCAATCCTCCAAATCACAAAACTCAACCAACACCCCCAAACACTTAATTAACGCCCTCACCGTCGACACCGGCAAACCCTCACATTCATTCTCCACCATCCGCACCACAATCTCCACCGCCTCCGCCGCCTTATCCGTCGCTATAGACTTCTCGGGAACCAGAGGCAAAACAATCGACAAAAACGACGATAGTGCAGACACTGCGTCAACGTCATGAGTTGTTGTTGAGGTGTCGGAGAGAGCGTCGATGGTGGCGGCGAAGTATGAGAGGGGGGAGAGAGGTAGCGACTCCGATTGGATGATGGAGCGGGTTGCGGCGGCGGTGGCGCAGAGGTGGCGGTGCTGCGGGGCGGCGGAGTTGCCGTAGCGGTGGAGGAGTTGGTGGCAGATGTCGGAGTCGCCGGTGAAGGTGGTGGTGGTGTCGGTGGGTTCTTCCATGGGGCTCCGGTGGATTGTGGTGGTTGTGGTTTCGTTGGTGGTTGATTTTGGTGTAGGGTTTATGGAGGGTTTCTGTTTTGAACCACGGAGGTTAACCGGACCGGGTTCGTTTTAACACGGATTACGATGGTTCGGACCCTATCACTTTACGGTTTATACTACTATAAACTATAAAGGGTACCGGTACAAGGATATCTCGTTACAAATATCCTTAATACATTAACCATTAGGTTAGTATCCCGTGTATTACACGAGTTGAATAAATAAAATAATAAATAATTAGTAATAAAAATTTATTAATTATAAAACCATGTTTAAAGATAAAATATGATTTTAATTGCATATGAATAGCTATTTCAAGTATATAAACAATATATAGGTTATAGACAGATAAATATATAGATAAATAGATAGTCTAGTTAAACGGATTATAGTTAATAATAAACACGAAAAGTTACAGTACGATATTTTAATATAAGATGTATATAAAATTATATATATGTATTTGTTCTAGAGATAAAACAATTATACTATTTATAAATCTCTTATCTAAATAGTTTTATTTTTAAATATTTGTTTTAAAATTTTATTATAAAAAGTTATTGTTTATAAAAACCTTGTTTATTAAAAACTTAAGTTTCTAATTAATCTGGTTGTTTTAATAAAACTACTTTTAAAAAATTTTATAATTTTTATAATTCTTTTAAAAAGGAATTATTCAATGTTTTAAAAAATATATGAATTTTAATTTTATTAATAAATTTTATTTTTAAAAATGTAGTTTGATTTTTTTAAAAATGCAGATTAAAGAGAAAAATATATCAATTGATCAAATAAATTTTTATAAAGAGAGAGAAATTGTTTGATTTTTTAACTTACTTTAATACTATTTTGAAGAAAAAATAAAGTTAGGATGTTTAAAAAATGACAAGTGTCAAAAAGATAGTTTAAAAATATGACATGTGTCAAAAGAAACATTATTTTATTAATATCTATAGACTATAGATTTGCATTTCGGATGAGATTCTTGATCCTACGTTCATGATTTTTTTACGTACAATGCATATATATGGTTGAGACTCGAGCGACACCCAAGATATTATACACCAACCCCCATGAATTTATCATTAACTAATGTGGTATAAAACTAAGTTAAAAGCAACCATTTCTATGATTTTGAATTGCAAGTCGGAAGAAATAGAAGATATAAGAGTGAAGAACACGTGATAGAACGTTTTATAATTGTAATTATTTATTGGTTTTTTTATTTTTGAAATGGCATACTTGAAGTGTGTCAGGGAAAATGAGAAGACAACGTAAAGTTACTATTTGTAATATATATGATTGTTTTATTACTATTTTCTTTTATATATATTTATTTGTTAGTCAATTTATGTATGTTATATGTTTTATGAATTTTAAAGAGGGTTCTTAGAACAACTTGTTATAAGTGAGGATCGAACTCTTGATCACAAGAGTAACTTCTATTTGATCACAAGAGTAACTTTTACGCTCTAGTTTAGATAAATTATGTTTGATCAAGCCCCAACCAAACTTCTTAGAGTCATTTTTGAAATATCGATGATGAATATAGAGAAAGTTATTTTAACAAAACAATAATAAAAAATTAAGTATTCGACGAATTTTGGGCGATTTATATTCTTAACAATTTCAAATTACCATGTAACTCATATTATTATCCTGATTATTAGAAAGGGATTATGGAAAAAGTTATATACGCTTAGTATAAAATATTATATCAGAGCTACATAAAATTCTCATTTCACCTATAACTATCTCATTTTGGTTTTAAGCTTTGATAACTTTTGAATGATTAAGTGTTGAACCAATAAGATGTCTGAACCATTAAGAGCTAGTATATCATTTGCTCGCAAAACAAACACTTTAAACCATTAAATGTTGAACTATTCAGGCATCTGAACCATTAAAGGCTGATTAAGATGTTGTCGAACGGGCCCTATGTGAATGAAATAATAACTATATAAGTTATGAATCGAAATTAAAAATCTTAAATTATATTTTGGTGACGACTCAATCTAATGCAACAGGTTGTCGACCCGAATGACATACTAAATTTTTTTAATGGACCCGACTCGATACCAAGTCATTCTTGATGGATATACGAAGACCGAAAATTTCGACACCCATGAAAAAAATTATAGGTTCGTAAGCACTTCCTTATTAACCTGTTCATGATGTGACACGTGTTCAAGAAGGATGAGTCGTGTCTCTTTTTCTTACACGAGGATGTGACGCCTCTTTGACACCTTTTTTCACACCCTCACTAAAAGCGGAAATACGAGGATGCGACGAACAGGATCGTCATAACACATTGGGGGTCGAGGAGAATCACTAAAGGCATTCTCCGTAAATGGTCGTGACGTCACCCGACACATAAGAACACGTGCCAAGTAAAGTCAATCCCAAATCATCATACCATAAATGCATAGATAGTCCAAAGTTTCATTCAGGAACAAACAAGCACTGGTACAAAACAATCCCAAATACAAAACCAACAATTACAATCCAATAATCAAACAATCCAAATACATGCTCTAAAAAATCAACACGTTAGTGAGTTCACATATTTAAAGAACAAAGACTTTGTCGTGTATAACATGTACAAAGATTGTATGTGGATAAGAGTACATAGCAATCATAGATATCGACACAAGTTTAAAGTCGGTCCAAGTTCAATTACCTGAATTACATTCACCCAAGGGCAAGCCCAAGACAAGTCAGTCTCGACTAGTATACTGACGACAGGGTGGGGGTGTCAACCCGTTAGTACTAACAATACCTCTCTATGATGTCCAAGTCACAATGAAAATCTAGACTCAACCCATGATCCAAACCACATACATTGTCTCAAAATAGTCTAAAAGACACAACATAGTCCAATACTTAATTACTAGAAGGATTACTAAGGAACAATAATATGATCATCATGGGTGTAATCCTTGTAGCCCAGTACTTAATGTCCATCATGCTTCTTAATTTTATGAAAACATGTTTTACTAGAAGGACAAGTCCAAAGTCGAATTTAAACTTTACATTTTTGTCAAGTTTAGGGTTTTTAGTTGTCGATTTATATTACTTTATTAATGTCTGTTGATACACATTGATTTGTCCATACACAATGAACCAAGAATATTATTATTTAATCCTTTTAAAAGTTACTTAATCACTTTTAAGTATTAAACTTGTCTTCAGTTGATTGTTTAGTTTCAAATCCCTATTTTTTTAAGTTTAACCAAAAATTTTTAACATGAAGAGCTAATTGTACACCAGTTTTGAATAAACTGGTTGGAGGTAGAAACGGTAACAAAAAGTTGCGTAATAGGAGCCATTAGAAAGATAATACTTTAAAATAAACTATAGAAAAAAACCATCTCAATTGGATAAAATATAAGAAAGATATGGCTCATTGAACACATATCAACTTGCTGCCCAGATTCGTCAGTTTTGAATTTTAATTTTGTGTGTCACGTTTGGAGGACCAAAGGATGTCGAAACAACATGAGACCACTTGGGTTGGTTAGAAACTTTTTTTAGACTAAAAATTCATCCATTTAGACTTATATGACCAATTTATTCCTAGTATAAAACGTCGTAATTTTCTGACAATAAACTGTCCAGTTCATTAGTCTTGTTCCTTTGCATCCCAACCCTTCATATTTGACCCTTATTGACACGAGTTCTTAATTAAAGTTTATCTCATATTCCAATAGACCGAAATCTTAATTAAACATTAGAGTCATTCCAATTTTCAGTCCCAAACAATTAGTTGGATCTTCATCTTCTGGTTCGCAACATTACTTAATCATTACATAGTTTTGGTTGTTCCATTCGTCCATTTGATCAAAAAAACAAAATTAATAATTTGTAAAAGTATTTAAGAGACCAAGATAATTAATTAGATCAAGTCACACAAGATTACAACCCAATTATTCAATAGCTTAAAAAATATTCCAAGATCAAGGATTGGGGTTTTAAAGGGTGGAAAGTCCAACACACATAACATCTATATTTTCACGTTCCAATGTTCATAACACATAATACAAAAATATTAGATGATGATTTTGTGTTTAGATGATGAATATCATTAATATCAAGCTAGAACAAAGAATAAAATCACCAAGAAACGGTTTTTCTTACCAGAAAAACAAAGAGTTGAGTAAGGCTTGTTTAGAACATGATTTGAATGTTTTGATTGTTTCAAAAATCAAAAGAATGGTCGATTGACGTTGATTTTCGATGGGTGTGATGAAGCACAAGAAGAAATTTAGCGGTGGTGGCTAGGGTTTGCAATTAGGGAATTGCTTGGAGAATAAGATTGCAAAAGTGAGAAAACAAGGGAGAATTCCCTCTTGTATACCCATTCTCGGCCGCAAACAAGGGAGGGCAAGCGCCTTCGGGGCCTTTGCCCGTCTCGTCCAATCCGACTTGTCTCGAATCGCGTGTCGTCCAATTTTTACGTTTTTAAATTTCGCGCACTAAAACCATTTCAACGAACTATTACATGCTCTAGAGTCTTTAGGCAAAGTTCTTGAATGTGTAGTTAGTTGGGCTTTGACGAAAGTTTTAACGTTTCGTCTTTTTAAACAATCTTTGTTTAGGCTCAACGCATAAAACATTGTATAATTTCAAGTCCATTGGTCGTCTTATTGGCAACAATCCTAGGCCCACTATAACATAGGCCCAATAAGCTAGAATTTAAATCATTAATAATCAATTAAAATCAAGCTCAAATTTGACAAAATCAAAGTCACAAGTTAAAGTTAAAGGTCAACACACCTGTTTTGATGACGGATGTCACACCTTCTGTCACGATCGCTCCACCTCTTTAGATTTTTTGTTAAAAAATGTTTAAAAAGACAAATAGAAACGAATAAATCAGAAGCCTCTAATGTAGAGTCGTTTGACTTTGTGAAGTTGATATACAATTAAAAATCTAGAGATGAGGTTGACTTTGATATGAGTTGTAAGAGAGGCAATGCAACTTATATGTGGAGGTGCTTTGTGATAGCCTTATGGTCTAAAGTTAAAATTGCATTATAAGAAAAAATATTGGTAAAAGTAATATTTTCAAAATGTCCTCTTTATTCATCTAAGTAGATTGATAGTTTGCTTATAATGGTCTAATAGCATAGTAACTGAGTCTAACTCCAACAAAACTAGTGTAGGCTTGAAGTCTTTAATTGCAGCATTAGGTGCTAATTAAAAGTAAAAATTATTATTGAAAAAAGATCAATAGTTTACAAGAACATAACATAAACTGTCCATGTAAGAGATGAATGTTAACTTATTTTTACATTAAGTTTAGATATAAATATGTTTACACCCCTATGGTTGTAAGAAATCATTGTATCAATTCAAAATTTTTATTTCTTTATCATAAGACGTGGTTTATTTAATTATTCATTTGTCATTTCAGCTCATGATACTTAAGGATAAAGATGCATAAAAAAGGTTTCGTTAAATTGATTCGGGTTGTGGTCAACAAAGTAAAACTCAAGCCGAGGTTGAGTTGGTTTTGGGTTGAACCGGTTTGCATTGGAATTGGTTCTGAAACCAGCTTGAAGTAAAATAATAATTATATATAATAAGATATAAAGTATATATATAAAGTAAGCAAAATTAAACTCATCTTTCATTTACTTATCAATTTTAGAAATTCCAAAAATATAAATTAGTTAAAAGTAACATAGTAATTGTGTATACATTATATTATTTAGTGTTTAATTGTCATCATTATTACTCATTTTAATCTTCGCTATGACCATCGTTGATGTGTACGGCTTTTATGAAAGCGACTTCTTCATCGAAATGTGGGAAATGTCTTTTCTTGTGCAACCTTATGTGTCATGTAGTTGTTATTGAACTTGAACTTCACCTTAGAGACTTGTAGTATGTTATTTGTTCATTTACATGTAAGTAGTTTTCCAAACAAATGCATGTTTTTATTGTCACGAGAGTGATTCTTATTCTTCATATAGATAAAACCATGTCAATTATAAACAAGTGGATTTCAAAGTTAGTATTGAAGTTTGAACGATTAGGAAATCATCGGCCATAACAACTAGAATTAGAAATTAAGTTTCATTTTTTTCCATCAATCCAAAATTTTAAAAGTTTTAAAATCTTCGGGGCTCGATAAATAAAAAATTGTTCCACTATCCCTTTCAAGCTTGCTATTTGGTTGCTACAACAAGCTCATTTACTAATTTCATTTCTCAGGTTATTATTTAAATTAAGTATGAGGATTCTAGTTGAGCTCCTACTTGACTCAAATAATAAGTATTTTTTTAATATTTTTTTACAAAAACAGACTTCTTTTTTTATGTAAACCCAAATAATAAGTTTTGCTATCAATTAACCTTCAAGCCCAAAAGCACCGAGGCATCAATTCAGTGTTGCAACACAAGTAATTTATTTAAGACATTTAGCATGTTCGTATTATCATTTTCGCAATCATGTTGTTTTTAGATTCATAATCAGGTAATTTGTTAGACATAAAAACTAGTTTATGAAGTACTAAAGAACTCATGGGTAATAAACTCCCAATAAATAAGTAGTTAGTAGTTTTAAAAAGTGTAAATGTATGGGTATTAGTTGACCAATGATTACTCAAATAGCTAATAACCCGACTACTCGAGGCAAGGTTATCTTGAAACATTTCTAAAGTTGGCCTTTATCATATGATGCTTTCATTCATTTCATAAGTCGAAATGCATATGGTAGGCACATCCTAATTCGAACCTAAGAAAAATGAAGTTCGTATCATGACATAGTTTTATATATAGATGATATTGTTTTTTACTAGTACTAAAATGTCATGTAACATTTGTTTAAGAGCTTATTCCAAACATTAAATTTCTTAAACTCCAAGATCGCTTTTGCAACTTGTCGAATATGGATAAATAGTAGTTACAGATTAGTTGATATATTTATTTTCGTTTTACAACCGCATATGTAGTATTCGCGTTGTTAAACGATATTAAAAAAGTTTGTTTTAAAGTTTAAAATTTGTTTTACATGATCTAAAATCTAAAATATATTCTTCATGGGAAGTAGATGCTCAAATCATCTGAATGTAACTTTACGCATCATCATTTGCCATGTACATGAATTTACCCGATTAGTAGTCACAAAAAATAATAATCCAGTGAACCGTGTGAATATGGTAGTTTAGTTCACTAACTAGTCAAAGCTTGATATATTATTGTTCAATTTTTACCACGAAATCATGTTTAAGGGTAGTGTGACTCACGTGATTATAACGTGATTGGAGAGTTTATGTGTCTTAGAACCTCAAGCAATTTTTCTTCCTTTTTTTTCCAATTTTGAGCTTAATTGAGATAATTATTGGTAGTTTGGAATTTTCATCAAGCAATGCACACTTAGATGTAATGGTAATTTTGAGCTCTAATAATGGAGGTTCTTTAACATATGTTTTTGCTTGGTTCCTCATAATCGTTTATCTTAAACACTTCTAGATTATAGGATGCCTCACTAATTGATAAACTAGTATCCTAGTCAAGATCTAGATAAATTCAAGTTGTTTCCTTGTTTACCATATCTACTATTTGTGTTCAGTTTTCATAGATTTGTTCCAGACTTCCAAATATTGACATACATGTGACATTATGGTATTAATGAAATACAAGAAGTTTTCATGATCTTATGGGTGCTTCATAGAACTTTTAAATCAAAAGAAATTGAATCATGGATCTACTTCGAGCGTTTACTTTCCTTCATGATACCCTTGATGTAGCAAGGAGTAGTCGACATAAGATAAGGGACATGTTCTTATCTTCATCCATTTCAAGGATAAAAAAGTGTAACATGTTTTCCATAATGCCTTTTAGGTACTTAACTCGATGTTCAATGAGTTGCATGTTCATACGAGTTGGTTAGACTTCCCCTATGTCTAGTTTGGAGAATATGGAGTAGGGCGTCAAGTTAGTAATTGTCCTTAGGTTAGTCAGTGTGTTACTAATTGGCAAGTTTCTATTTAAACCAGTGTGTTACTTATAATTTTAGGAAGTCATTCTACAATAATTTTTAACTCTCATTTTCATTCGCGTTCTTATTTTAAAGTTTGTCCATATATGAGATGGGAGGCTTATAAACTCAAATGGTATCTTGGCATTGTCATGCTTGGTGTAGACTTTAGCTTTGCTTCCTTTTATCGAGTGACTCAGTTTTTTTATTTTATATCTATATAACATGCCCTGATTTAGAAGTGTGTTCCTTTTTTTGAGTGGTTTTGCCGCTCCATTTTGTCACAAGCTTCACATATGCTTTGGAACTTGACCATGTATTGCATGGAAGGAACCTTGGCTTTTTAACCAAGAACTTATAACATCCTGATTTTGTAGTTTGGTTTCATACTCCCAATGCCTAGTCCTTTCATCTTCTACATGTCTAGCAATTATCACCTTCAACTTACCTTGATAATGGTTATCTAACTCCTCCAAATGGTTCTTGTGCATCCCTAGGAGTTTACTCACATAGTGCACCTCTAGAAGAGGCTTTATGTGATCTAACGAGTTCGTGGATTCAAATCATTGGAGAAAGTTTGAAATTAAAAATGTTATGTCAATACATGTCATAGGGGTGAACACTTAACCGATTTAATCGAACCATAATCGAATTAACCGCATTAACCAAACCGAATTAACCGAACCAAACAATTAACCGACGGTTCAGTTAAGGCATAACCAATTAACCGCACATCGCGGTTCGGTTTCGGTTTCGGTGTACAAATTAACCGAATTAACCGCACCGAACCGAAAGAAATTTATGTGCAACAAATTTAGAATACTCCTCATGATTTAACTAGAATTTCATATGTTAACCTTATTAATTTACATTTTTAAAAGATATATTCACATAGTGGGATTCCATTATGTATAGAATGAACCCCTAAATAAGTAGAAGTAATACAAAATACGTGCACGTATTGTTATACGCACACTCTGACTTCGGTTTAAGTTTTGGTGTGACCTTTAAAACAAACCTTGTCGTGAGCATCCTTATAAAGTTGGTACAAACATAGCCTGATAACAATTTTTTAGTTACAGTTTTAGTTTAAAAGCATATGTTAAATAGATTGGTTAATTAACCGCAATTAACCAAAGTTAACCACAACCGGCGGTTAACCGAAGTATCGGTTGCGGTTCGGTTTTGAAAATGATATTAACCGCAGTTGTGGTTTCGGTTTCGAAAGTGCTTTTAACCGTACCAAACCGCACCGCGCACACCCCATTACATAACGTTTGTGTCTTCTCAACAAATAATTTAATTCTCTCTCATACTTGTTCCCCTTCTTCTTGCACAAATGTTGTGATATTGTTTCTTAGGCACGTGGTCTTAAATGGTGGAAAGTACTTCAATAATTTTCAACTATTTGATCCCACATAGTGACGGAAACGGATGAGAGTGACTTTGATCGATGTTTTTCACATTCTTGAAAGAAATATATGAATAATTGGATTATAAACTTGTGCATTACACGGGTTAAATGAAAAAAAAAACATAATTTATAAATCTATAAATAGAATTACATATTACATATCATATTGAAAAACAAAAAAAGTTATAAATTACAGATCACTAAGTACATCACAAACTTTAGGCCTATAAGAATCTGTACAAAAATAAAGTTCGTTTGTCGACAAAAAATACGTTTATACGGTGGAAGAGAAAGAGGCAAAGTTTGTTTACCCAACTCAAAAAGTATTATGCGGGAAGCTGCATAATTAGCAAAGAAAGCATTCTCATCTAAACTTATTTCACTTAGTTAAACAAAACAATTTAGCATCTAAACTGTTTAAGGCATGAATTGTGAAATACACCATGAGATTAGTTGTATTTAAAGTTCAAGTTTCCTTTAAATCTTACATACTCATAATAAAATATAAACATTAAAAGTTACTCTTTCAATCAACACAATGCAAACAAACCATACGAATCTTCTCTAGATAATTAATACAAGTTAGAGGACTTGACATAAAGAACGACTAATATCAATTATAACAATACCCAAAGCATCTTAGTAGGTGTAAATAAAGTGTATGATTCACAAAACTAAGTGCGTCATGCTAAAGTAAACTAATTTATGATTCTGTGGAGGCATAGTAATCCATCCATTAAAAATCTAGTATTTTTCTGGATTCCAATGAATACTCATTTGACTAAACTTTGGTCTAAGGAATCAATAGTTAGTTTTTTTTTCACAAGCAAAATTCACATACAAAATCCATGAGATTATCCGCTCTATTTAAGAAACAACTGATAATTAAAATAAACTTTATAGAATTTGTAAGTGATGTAGACGGAAGTAAAAGATAACGATTGAACCTGTTGATTCACAATGAATGCTAGGAACAATTCTTCTAATTAGTGTTGATTTACGTAAAATACCGACAACCAGGAAATTCACACACTAACACATTTTCGTGAAAGAGTGAAAATGATTTCCATAAACTGCAAAAACTATCTATCTCATAAATGTTACATGAGTATAAAAAAGAAGCCAAAAGTCTAATGGGCCTTAAAACATAAACATGCCAAAAAGTAAACCACAAACAAAGTCCAACAAAAACTAAAAATAAAGCAAAACGTTAAAAACTCATAGACTAAGTTGTTTTCAGGCCGAAACAATACGACAGTTTGTGAAAATGTGCTCCTCGAACCAACGATCATTTTAATTGGTCCCAGGCCCAAAATGAAGAATTCTATCCCAAGTTATGACCATTTTAATGAGCCAGCCTTGAACAAACGGTCATGAGCCTCAAAAAACGAAAAAGTTTGTTACTCCACACTTAAACCCACACCAGTATGTGTTTAACAATTGAGAGGCTTACATGCCTTGGTTATATAATCAAAGCATGATATCTAATCACTTGGTAACTAAAAAAATACTATCTTTGACAACAGATTACAAAGCAACACCTTATCCTCATTACCAATAATATAAGCAACACGATCTCATTACTTTTAACCAAAACTCCCATATAAATACAACAGTAGGTGTTAATTAGACATGGTTCTTCAAATTACTTAAAATTCTTTCATAATTAGACATGGTTCTTATCAAACGATCTCATTAATTTAATCTGACAAATAGTTAATTAGATAAGCAAGGCTTGTCGAGCAATTAACTTTCCATTTGAGCTTTACTACATCCACAATTTCAAACGTATGTAAACTTTGAAGAAAATGTATAAATAACTTTGAATGTTCAATTTAGTCACATAGCTAACCAAATATGCAAAATGAAAGTAGCACTAGCTGAACTAAATGTGCAATTGTTCTTCTAACATTTTCAATCTCCATTGTAAATTCACTTCGTATATTTTACAATTTTTCTGAAGTAACGGTAATAATAACTATACCGAAAGACCAATTAACCTAAAGGTATCAATAAATTAGACGGAAGCAATTAAATGGCTAAATAACAACTCTAGTCATTTTTAGTATTTAAGCGTCACTTGCCACGACTCTAAAAACTTGATGTGTGTGAAGCATACATAAGAATAATTTTTAAACTTATAACATGATTAATTCCAAACAAACCGACTATAAAGAATAGACAATTGTACCTATTGTATTATGATATAACTATGATAAGAACCAACTATTAATTCGAATCACACTAAAGCTATTGATATTGAATTAGATATGTCATAAACAAAAACAATGAGATTAATGCATCAAGCTAAGGGAATAACAACTTAATAAACAACACAACTAATTAGAAAACTCATAAGAAATGTAGATTGAAAAGCTTCACCTAAAAGGCTTCAAAGTCTCTTGACTTAATGCCTTCACTTATCCGCCTGACTCTTTTGTAAAATTGTTCATCTGTAAAACTAGATTTGTAATAAAGAAATATAATCTCACAAATGCTTAGGAATTTAAAACTATATAATATCCTAATAGAGCACCTCACCAAAAATCCTAAAATTATAGCATATCTCATAACTCCCTGACTTACCAACGAAAAACCAACAGTTGGACGTTATGTTGAAGTGCTAGAAACAGACTAAGTCTTCTTCAAAAGCTTACAATTGCATATTGTCGAAAAGTTTATGTACACATGCCAACCGCATCACTTGTAAAACAAACTATGATTTAACCAACTTATAACTTATAACTTAAAACCACTTAAATAGCTAACAAATAACACCTCGCGTTAGTATATATAACCTACTAATCTACAATCAACTCAATAGTAAATAGAACATATCCTAGCATGGCCTAGATCCTTTATTCACACTCAATTCCAATGTTGCATGCTTCTTGAGCCAATTCTATTAATAATTTCATCGATCACTATGTATATTCTAATAACCTTGATTACAAAGTTAAAATTAACAACCTAAAGACAACTATCAAACCAAAAGATACTTTTGATACAACCACACAAATAAATAACAGAATCAATGTGAATAAGTGCATATACATATACACATTATAAGAGATAAAACCAGAGTTTCAATGAAATTAACACAAGTTATAAGCAAAATCAAACCAAAAGCCAATATGAATCAAGATTCTATCTCTAACCCACAAACACTCCACCATGGATGATCTACAAGATGTACCGTAATCCGAAACCATCATAGAGTTTTTGACAATTTGTGCAATAAAAAAGATTTCACAAAATAAACCGTTGACTTTGAGATGCAAAGTTTTATTTGGCCATCACGATGCTAACCGTTTTTACAAAAAAAATGTTGGTCCACAGTTTTCATACTCAAAATATTTTCATGATTTTCCATATTAAGTTCTTATACTTTAATAATTCTTTAAGAGAAGAATTTAAAATTATAAAGTCTATACATACCCTATACTCGCATGATTTTTATAGCTCTACACGCAAATATTTTTGTTTGAAATAAATAATAACCTACAAATATGCTATCTCCATATAATATTATTTTTCTATATCAAAATAGATATACTTTTGTTATTATAAGTCCAGTAACCGAGGT
This sequence comes from Flaveria bidentis, assembly GCA_018326385.1. Lineage (NCBI taxonomy): Eukaryota > Viridiplantae > Streptophyta > Magnoliopsida > Asterales > Asteraceae > Flaveria > Flaveria bidentis. The sequence continues at coordinate 19,423 of BJCM01264123.1, forward strand.
AAACTAATTGACAAAAAGTCATTCACATCCGCGAATATAATCAATGCTGGTGACCTGGTGATCCGATCTGCCCATCATTTCATGTGAAACCTTTCATCCAAAGATTCATAGTGCTAGCCATGAAGTTAAAGGTATAAAAATTAGACTAGTGTTTTTGTTATAAGATAAAACCAGGTTTCTTATTGAATACTGAACCTATTAAGGTTTGGATTGGTTTTGAAACCAGTTTTTTCTGGCTTAATCGGTTTTTTTCACTTTGAACCGGTTTTGGATGTCAGGTTGCCAAATTGATATACAAACCGATAGTTCAAATCGGATTGAGGACCGGTTTTCCTAAACCAAACCGTTTTTTCCCGAACCATTTTCTTTTGTACACCTCTACAAAAGATCAATTTGGACCATAGGAAGTTATTTTCCGAGGGAAGTTATTTTCCGAGTGAAGTTATTTTAATAATATTTCCCCCCACGCCCACGGGCATTGCTCTGTATACGTCCACCTCACATTCAAAGAAAAAGGCACCACATTCACTCTCTTAACAAATAGACAATTTAAACACTAACACACACACGAATACACACATCAATGGGATCTCCTTCTCCGGCGAAGCTCAGCAAGAGAACCACCGTCAACCGCAGTCTCTCCGGCAGCAGCACCGCCGGTGACGGCTGGGGCATGGGCTTCTTACTCGTCTTCTTCCCCCAAGACCACCACCATTCTGTCAGTTCTGATTCTCCACCACCCTTCAAACCCACCACCATCAACAACACCACCCTCCTCAAACGCTCATCCTCCACTCACCTTCTCGCAAAAGCTCAAACCACCGTCTCAATCTGTGCCCTCGTCGTCTTCTTCACGCTCCTCGTGTTCACACTCTGCAATTTCGAACCCAGCAACACATCACACCATTATCGCCGGCATCTCGCACAGACCCACAAGAGTTTTCAGCCTACAAAAGGTCTCACCCAATTGAATTCACCGGCGTTGCAGCGATTGGGGACTCTCTACACACGAGGAACGAAACCCATGAACGATATCGTCATCGCTCACGTTACAGACTCTCATTCAACGTCATCGGAGCTGAAATCGTTCCTGCGAGCGTTTCACCGCTCTGGGTTGTTCTCAAAATCGGATCTTTTGTTCATCTTCCCGTCGATTACCTCACCGGAATCTCTAAACAACGTAATTCGAGAAGAGAATCGGTTGTTTTTGAACATTGTTGATCGGTACAGATCGGAATTGAGTAACTGGAGTGACGAATTCGCTTCCGATTCCGATTCTCCGGCGAGTTTTGATGTGACTCAGTTTGTGAAATCAGTGAAGGAGATGAACAAAGGGGAGCCGATTTGGGGTCGGAGAAATAAGTCCGGTGTGAATTCGAGTTTAAATTCGAGTTCCGGTGAGTTGACTCGGTTGAGTTATGGCTCGGTGGTTGGGTTCGGTGTCGGTGAGCTTGACCCGGAGAACTCGCTATCCGGGTTCGTGGACCACGTTCCGATGGGTCTGAGAAGGTGGGCATCGTACCCGATGATTTTGGGCCGAATTCGTCGGAGCTACAAGCACGTGATGTTAGTTGACGTCAAAGAGGTTCTACCACTCGGTGACTCACTCGCCCGAGTCCGACTCGGTAGCCCCGACTCGGTCTATTTGTCATCCACCAAACACCACCACAAAACTATTAACCCCGCGGTGATCACGGGGGGCGCACGCGGCGTGCGGCGGTTATCCGCCGCATTGCTGACAGAGATCGTCCGACAAACAACGCAAACGGCTCGCAACAAGCGGAAGAGTTCGGTTTCCGAGTCGGTGCTCCTGAGTCGGCTCGCGGGGAACGAATATGTCCAGAAGAATATCCACCTGGTTGACTCGGGCGAGTTGGTTCAAGAAGCGAGTTCACTCGGTGGAGTGGTGATAGCAAAAAATAATAAAGTGGTGCGGCGTGGAAATAGCAATATAGATATTGAGTTAATGAAGCGTATTTGTTCGTTTAGTATAGAGGCTTCGGTTTACACGGAGTGTAGGAAGGTACAACCTTTTTAGCGTGTGGTACTTACTCGTGTGTATTTTATTTTAGATTATATTTCGGAAATTGGGAAATTCGATCTTAGATTATACCATTTTTGTAATTAATTGTTTTCTAAATTTATATAATAAAAGAACCCTTTAGAATTTGTGGTTTATTATTGATTTGGGCAGCTGACGGTGTCGTTTCAGTTGAATAGTTGTATGGGGGTATTAATTGGTGTCAGTCCAATGAAATCTCTGTGCTCGACTGCCCCTGCTAGCTGACTTTTATAGGTTGGAGTAATAACTAATAAGAGTACCTTATATAAAAAAATAATTTATAGATATTATAAATTAGTAAGTTTTTTTTTCGAAATTTTATATAAATTAGTAAGTTATTGGTTTGAGTCTTATTTTATGTAATATGTTTTAGATGGGTTAGGATTTTTACTATAGTGGATTTTTAGGTGTTGAGTTTCTCATGAAATAATAAACAGATAAGGTTATTAGCATCGTCTGTGTTTGCACGTTAATGAGTTTACTAAGATGGACGGGCTTTAAGTTTATGTTAGCCCTTAAAAATAGTATAATAAAATCATTTATGTTTAGATGAAATAATGGTAGATGAAAAAAATAAATAAATAAATAAATACATATCATATTAAGGATATTCAAGTAGAGGTGTTTATCGGATCAACCAAATAACATTTTTTCTATTTCTTTTTTTGCTAATTTTTTATTTTTAATATTTTAGAAGTTGGAAATAACAATAAAAGATATAATAATAAATTTTTTTGACTTGTACGTAAATTCAAATTAAAACATAATAGATAATTATATGAAACCCAAAGATTAGAATATCTAATTTAGAACAACTGTTGATTATTACATAATTATTTAAGATTATTACTAGAATGTGTAAATATTATTGTGTATTGAATTGAAAACATGATAAATAATTGAGTAATAAGTATTAGGCTACAAATATAGTTGAAGTCTTATTCGTATTATTCAGATATCCGAATAAAAAATTTGTGAAATCCGAAATCCGATCCGAAATCCGAATAAGGAATTCGGATTCGGATGAGATCCGATCCGAATAAGAATTCGGATCGACTTATTCGGATTCGGACACAGATCGGATTTTGGATAGTTTTGAATATCAGATTTTTTGAACACCCCTATGTTCAAGAATTGAAGCGCGAGCTCAAAACTATACAAGCGATCTTATTTGAGCTTTAAAATTTTCACTCATGCTGAATCGGAGCTTAAATTTGATGTGCATATAATATGAGTTAGCTTTTATTCTTGAAGTCAACCTTTTTTTTAAAGCAAACAGAGTTTTAAACCGTCAGGCAAACAATGTATGAAAATAGTTCGTACTAAAAATCTAACAAAGTAGTAAAACTTAGTTGGAAAAGAAGCAGATCAAAAAACGTGACTAAAACACAAGCTATTTGAACAACCCTTTTTCTCTATTACTAGCACATGATATCTAAATAAACATGTATACTTGTATCATTAAGAACTCACATTTTGTTTCTTTTTTACATTTTTAATGAGGTGCCATAATTTGTTAACCTCAAGTTCAACAAATGAGCTTTCGGTGGTTTGCTCATGCTATAAAACATAATCTTTTTACTAGTCATATATGGTGGGTTAAATTTAATATAGAATCATCTAGCAAATAATTAAGGTGAGTAAGATCCAAAAGCTATACACTAATTTGGATGACGTAACATGATAAATAAATTATTAGATAAGGTTTAATAACTCGTTGATGGAATGTTAATGGCAATCATTGTGGTCCATTTGTCCTTGCCAAGAGGGTATTAAACTACAATAATTAAAATTTGGATTGTGTAGAAAATACACGCTCCTCGTTTATATTTTTTACACCTCTATTCAATAATTGTCCTGTTAATAAAATTCTCTTTATTCACACTATAAAACCAAGTTGATATTTTTAATTTGATGATTTTAGAAATGCATTGAAAATCCAAGATGTGAATTTAACATGTGCCTTAAAATTACTTTTCATGCTTTTCTCCTTTAATCGGGTATTTGACTTTTGGGTTAATTTATAGAAACGATATCGAGTTAATCACTTAATTGTTTACTTATTAGAAGCTAGGACGTATTAATCGCTCATCTTATTAGTTTTATTAATGTCGCACTAGGTTAAAAGGTCCACGCCGCTCTTTTAATTTAAGTTTTTTTTAATTAAAGCTCATCTAATTATTTAAGCTCTTTTTAACAAAAGTATCTAATAATTAAAACTACTTATGTAGTTAAAAAAACTAACCGAACAACCTAATTTTCTTTTCCAATTTAAGTTTTTTCTTTGCATGATTGACTATAATAATAGTATTTTGCTCTTCTAATAATAATATTAAATTTTCTTTCAATGAAAAAGACAATTAACAAACACCTTCAAAAAACCTCACATCCTTAATAAGATTGAAATTCACAGTTTTTTTTGGCTGTTCGACTGTGTCAATACTATTAGGTAAAAGACTTATTTAATATAAATAAACTTGTGTTGATACTTGTGTGGATCGTAAAATAGTTTTAATAATTAACTCATTTCAATAAAAAGTATTTAAATATTTTGACTACCTTGTTATGTATTATACCTAAAAAATTAACATGACTAGCCTATTCGATTGCATGTGCAACCATCTATGCCGTTGACTCTATAGGGCTAACATTCTAGCAACAAGCTAGAAAACAAGACAAAAGAAAATATATTAAAACATAAATTTATATCAAGATTTCCAATCAAGATTTTCATTTTCGTCCTATTTTTCATTTAAAAAAGAGACCCATTTGATGTCCCTCAAGATTATCAACTCTATCTTTGTTATATATTACGGTCATTTTTCCCGTTGAAAATTGTTGTCTTTTTATCGCCATTATTTTTTCTTGTTATCAAGTTCGTTGTCATGGGAACTTTTTTGTTTGTCACTTATTTTTGCTTGCATTTCTATTTCTAGATTGCTCTCACACTCCTTATTTGTGTCATGGTTAATAACACGTTCACCTTCTGATGCTTACTTTGTGAAAACCTCTCAATTGTAGAGTGCTATCTTCTCGTGGACATCATTAAGAACAAATTATTCTTGTAATGTTCGTAAACTTTTACAACAATCTAAATATTCAAAAGTCTTTTGCTCAGACTTTCAGATGTATGTTAGATAACGTACTTACAATGTTTAGCTACTTTTGCTTAGACTTTCAGATGTATGTTAGATAACGTACTTACAATGTTTAGCTACCCGTGTTTTATTTATTTATACACGTAGGCCTTTCATGTTATGATTTTTATATAATTATATTACACAACATTAAATAGAGAGGTTTATTAGGAACATACAATAAACGGAAAACAAACTAAACTTGTCTAACACTATATGTAAAAAAACCAACTTGTCATCACTCATCTTTCCTTGTAATCCTTTTCTATCTTAAAAAATTATGCTAAACACTTTTTAGGAGTGTAAATAAGTTATTAGAGAGTGAGCTTACCTCGTTTATAAATAGATCTTGAACTTGACTTGAGTTGTTTGAAGTATTTTATCTAAGCCTCGAGATGGACTAGTCTGTTTTTAGAATGACTTAGGGGTTGTTTTACGCTGATTGAGTATCTGACTGAGTCTGTATCTGATTGAAACTTGGCTGTTTGATTTAGTATCTGACTAACTCTGATAAATGATAAAACTAACCTTATTGCCTCGTTTTAAAGAGTTTGAATTTAATTGGTGTTGTGTAATCAATATAAATAGCCAAATTGGAATAATTCAAAATGTCATATAAAATAGAAGTTAACATACACATATACTTATACATCTACATACACATATACATCTACATACACATCTACATACACATACACATCTACATACACATACACATCTACATACATATACATCTACATACACATATAAATCTACATACACATATACATCTACATACATATATACATACACATCTATATGCATATACATCTACATACACATTTATATTCATAGAGAAAGCATGATTACCACAGGGAGTTGCTCCGGGGGGTGTCTCGATCGCGCAGGGAGTTGCTCCGGGGGATGTCTCGGTCGCGTAGGGAGGTGCTCCGAGGGGTGTCTCGGTCGCGTAGGGAGGTGGTCAGGGGGAATCTCAATCGCGCAGGTGGTGCTCCGGGGGGTGTCTCGGTCGCGTAGGGAGGTGCTCCGAGGGGTGTCTCGGTCGTGCAGGAGGTGCTCTAGGGGGTTGTTGCGCAAATGGGGGGTGGATTTGTGTTTTGGAGCTGAGTATTTTTGTTGAAGAAGTAGGTCAACAATTGTTTTTTTTAAGGTTTGGGTCAGATGCAATGACCCGGTCAGACCATACCATTTGCGTATCAAATGGGCTGACCCGCTGACCTAGTCAGCGGTCAGCCCGGTCAGCCCAGTCAACCGAAAACAAACAACCCCTTAATGTTTTTCTATTAATCATCTTTTTTATATTTTGTAGCATTTAAATCTTCCATGTTATATAAATAGTTAGTTTTTTTCTTTTTCTTAATAAAAGATGAAAATTCATTAGTCAAAATCTCGAACTTCTAGCACGTTACTAGAAGAATAAGAAGGCAAAAGTACATCCTTTCATCTCATTACATTAAGATTACACTATTAAATACATTAAAATTACACCATTTATTGCGAATCAAATTAGTAAACTTAACCTACCTTAACCTACAACTCACCCGTGAGAATGATAGGGTTGTGTCTTTGACCACTTTGTTTCTTTGTAAATAGTTAGTTATAATTCTTTAAACATATACTTATAATCAAATGATGTAATTAATGATCCAAAAATAAATTTTGAATTGAAAGCACAAATCCCTATCATAGTTTGAATAATTATTTATGGTTATTCAAAAATTTGAATTAATATAAACAATTAGACATTTAAAGTTTGGATGGAATAAAATTTAGTTACTATTAAATGCCTCGTACGATAACCTTTATTAGATCACACGAAAACGAATATTGATTATTAATGGAATTGTGATTAAGTAAGTATTAATGCGCAAATCAAGAATAGATTTGGGCAATCTGATTAGCAAATTACGAATCCCCTCGGAAAATCTAAGGGAATAAAAATCAATTAGATAATAAAATAATATAATTTTTTGGTGCTTACATATAACTTTATATCTTGTAATTCTTTTATAAATTTCATGATGTGCTCAATTACGTACAAGGTCTTCGGAGTGGACTTGGGTAGGTTTTTGTAGCAAACCCGACGGGAACACCGCCCCACTCACCTCGCGTCCAGCTAACGATTGGAGTTACGAGATGCTGAACCCGATGCCCAACACGCAAATCCAACCATTTTTTCTTCTTTTTTTGACCGTTACATATCCAAAGGCTAGCTTTGCTTTCTTTTCTTTTTTCTATCTTTTTTGAATCCTATTTGTTTGACTATATTAATTCATTTTACCCGACTTACTCTTTACGTCATTTCTCTACGATTTCTATTATCATTTACACTTCTTCACACTTAGAAAATGATTTTCAACCTTGTAATACTTGAAGATGAATCACCTAGCACGGGATCACCGTCATCAAATTCCGATGATTATCTCAAATGAATCAACATAGCTAATCTTTTGTTGCCTATCTCGCCAACGTTATGGTTGGTTATGGAATCCAAGACACCACAAGCTCATTGAGAACCTACGTTAAAAGTGGCGATATATCATGTAAAGTCGCATAAACACGTTGTGAAAAAGTGTTTCTCCACAACCCTAAATTTAATGCAGATTAGAAGTGGACTATGTAAAACCTACATGAAAAAGAGACAGTTAAAACAATGAAGAAGTCGGAAAAATTGACTCTTCCCACCCTAAAAGGAAGAATGAATCGATCACGGTACATTTGATTTTACAAAGTAAGTAAAAAATGCCAAAACTTAAGTTAAATTTGTCACACACCTTCGATTTAAAGTAACATTTTCTGGTATAACACTACAATAGACAAAATTATATGTATGGTTATCAACTTATTAGTTTGCTTTTTAAATGAGATAAAAAAATGTTCTCATGCGCATAAAGGATGCACAAAATTAGGTCCGCATGGTTTAGAAAATCCAAAATTGTGTATTGCATTCGATCACGAATGTCAAACAAAAAGAATTTGGACTTTTGCAACTTGGTTTTACTTCAAATCAAATTCTTTTTGTTCTTTTGAACTAAATAAAATTACGCTCATCATTGGTCTAGACTGATGCAGTTAGATTGTAGCATTTGGTTTGGTATCAAAACTATAAAATCTGCTTGTAAATTTCCATTAAATTGAATTTAGAAACGTGTAATGCAATTTAAAATTTCATTTAATATTCTTAAAAGATTGCGTCAATTTTTCTTTCGATGTGAATATAAAAAACGGGTCGCTTTCACGCACCCAAAAAATTTGGTACGACAATAGTCTATGATTTTTCGATCAGATATAGTTTCACCCTAGTTGATTTAAAACTATAGATTTGTAGACCAATTTTTGCATAATTAGGACTAATGATTCTTCAACAATATTGAGTTTTTATAATATTTTGGATTAAAATAAACATAGAAACCAAATAATAAAATTCCTACAAAATAAAGATCTAGTCTTACAAACATAGAATTTTTCTACCTTTTATTTTTAAGATTATAGATAATCTAGAGTACATTTTTTTCACCTAGTACTTTTAATAAGACTAGAACATCCTGATAAGTTAAATGCGTTGTGATTAAAATAATGCGAGTATAAATCCTATGTAGAATATATATAGTTATTTTAAAAGTATAATAGCTTGTTGAGTTAATACTATCTTTTCGTGAGAAAAATATATAACAAGACCAGCAATGAAGTTATTTTATGATCGATAAGTTTTTATTTTTTCTATAAATTTATATTATTAACTGAGATTCTAAATATTTAATGGGAAGTGATAGGTGAATTAACTCCACCGATCTTAGACACAATAAATAACATAGTAAAAATAGGTCGGTGCATTTTGTTTCATAAATATTTGGCTCTTTTGTGATTCTTGATTTTTAATTTCTGTTTCAAAGATTAAATAAATAAATATAACCACTGAAACATTATAACTGGTTTGTAAATTAACCTCTAAAATAAGGTTATTAAGGTTATTGTAGTTTCAAATAACTATAATAAGAAAAGGTCATAACCATATAAATAACACATTTAATTCCATCTGGGCGTCTAATACATATTCTTTAAATATAAGACGGTGGATACCATTCACCGCATAGCACACTCACACAATTTACTTAAACTGTGTTGCGCAAGATTGTTATGTCACCTCTTAATTACCTCACTCTCTTTCTAACTCGTATTATATCTATCAAACACTATACACAACCGATTATATACAACAATCATAGTCCTCCGTTTAAAACCGGTTAAACATTCATTTATAATAATATTCCTAAAATGATGTTAATGAGGTTGAAAATTGCAATTATGAAGTGTAGGGAGTCATGAAGAAAATGTGATGAGAGGAAATTAAGAATCCGCGTAGGGAGCATCATTGATTAAAAGCACGTGAATGGATTCTCACCAACCATCTTTTGCTTTCATGTTGCCAAACTTTTTATTTTTATTTTAGGCCCCTTGACTAATTAATGGAGGAGCCCTCCACCTTTTAAGCACAAAAACATGACCCACGTCAATTTACACAATTTGTCTACCAATTGATCATCCAACTTTCCAAAAATTGGTTCAATTTGTTCTTGTTTTAGGTCTTATTCTTTGTCATTTTAGGTGTTTAATAGAAGATCATAAGTTGATTTATTCCGGATCCAAAAAACACGAGAAGGATTTAATCTTCGCCACTATCTCTATAACTTTGTTGTTCTTCGCATGAAATATTTCTTTTGTTTCTAGCCAACCATATGCAACAAAGAGCTGTAAAAACAATACCTTGAGCCACCTTCGCATCTTGCTTCCCCAACTTTAAATAATGAATACTATAGATCAAAATGATCGAAACATTAAATTAACATTAGCTATAAATATGCTTATTTCACAATTCTTTTCATCTTGTATCTAGTTGTATGCTTAATTATTGTGGATCCAAATGCATCCTTCATAAAATTATTGAATTGAATGAAACTATAAGTTAAACACAAAACACACGATAGGAGATATAATTATTGTTTGAGTGGAACTTACCCAAAATATAAATAAAACACATTGACTTGAAATATAATTCATTTAGTTATAGTCTACTTAATCGCTACAACTCCATACAAAAAATATAACTTTACGAATTAGAGTACTTTAGGCAAAATCGTGAAATAGTTATTATTATTATATATATATATATATTAAAAACATAAGTTGGTGTCTACAATGAAACAATTAGTTTTTTATTACAAAATTTAATTTCTGTTAGATAATTGATTTGAGTATAGAAAACAAAAAGAAGCTTCGATGGAATGGTTTGGGTTTGGTTATTGATTTGTGTGTTTGCAACTTCAAAACCCACTTCCCACGTTTGACAATAGTTTTTTTTTGTACTTTGAGTTTAGTGCCATCATGCATTCTATCATCTTTTATTTTATTTTGTAAATTAATATAATAAAATGAAGGATTTCATGTATAAATTAACATAATATATTAAAAAGATATATTAAAACCATACATATTTATATATTTTAAATCATAGAGTACTTACGAATTCACGTCTATATTCATATCAAATCTAAACGTATATAAAGTAGCATTTCACAATGACAATATTAAAACTTTATAAACATTAATATTAAACTAGTGAAATCATACGATGTGCTTATTTTATTGATGTTTCGACGTGAATTTGTTTACAGATTAAATATTAATGTACAAATTGTCGAAATCGAGCCTTACAAATCTTAACGCTTCCGCTGCAACGCTCGGGTTTCTTTTTACTAGTCATTATTATTTTGAATCTATTTCATACTATGGAAGATGAGTATGTGGGAGAAAACACACATGCATGTTTATTTATTCAATTTTCAATTCGTGTTGCATGTGATGAAAATTCAGGCAAAAAAAATTAGTGAATTAGCGTGACATTAGTTGCTTGCATTTAATTACAAGTGGTTTTAGACGAATGATATTAATAAATTGGATACACTATTGTAGTAAAACAGTTAATTCGTATATTGGACGACGGAAGATTAAAAGCATAATCATAATAGTTAAATGCACCGTTGTAAATCACATAGTTCATTCATAAATCAAACATCAAAAATATTTTAGATGCACCAGTGTATGTGGTGAAAATTCAAGCTAAAAATTTAGAAGTTAAAGTACAAGGTTAGTTGCATACAGTTAATTACAAGTGGTTTTAGATCATATTAATAGAATATTGGATACACTATTTTAATCAAAAAGTTCATTCGTGATATGGAAAAGGAAAATTAAAAGCATCATCATAATAGTTAGATGTACTGTTATAATTCAGTTAGACTCGCAATTCTTATCAATAATGATCAACATTTGTAAAAAATATCATTTTGGAAAACATGTAGCGACATAATAATATTCAAATGAAAAGAATAAAAGTTTTGATTTAATGGATAATTTTTTTAAATAATTAATTACATATAGTTTAGGTTTTAAAAGTAGGGATGTCTAAAATATTCGTATCCGAATCTGAAATGTACGAAAACCCAAACTCGAAATATCAAAAAATTCGGATTGTTGGTGTTTTTTATAGGATTTTCGGATATCCGAATTATTTTTATAGAAATTACCAAATAATAAATATTAATTAGAAATTTCAGATATTTCCAAATAATTTGGATAAATTTTTAACAACTTCAGATATTCGACAACTTTTTTAAAAATATTATTTTTTATAAAAGCTATTATATAATACCTATTTATTTAGAATTAGGATATCCAAACCCGATATTTCAAATACCCGTTTGGATATCCGAATCCGAATCCGAATCCAAAATTTCGCATATCCAAAGTATACTGAAATCTACTATCTAAATTTTTGGATATCCGAATATTTGGATAACCAATTTTAAACATCTCTGTTTGAAAAGATTGGTGTAACTATATTTTAATGAAGAATTCAACAACGATTATTAAATTTCTTTTCTTTTTCTTTCTTTTTACCCGTTAAGTTACTATTAGATACAACATTATGACATACTGCTACAAACGGACCGAACGTTCAGCAAATAGTTCGTAAATTGTTCGGTAGGAAATTCATTAATGTTCATTCGTTTAGTAAATGAACGAATATGAACAATAGATATTTGTTTATTTAGTTAAACGAACAAACATGCGTGTTTGTTCATCATGTTCATGAATGTTTGATAATGTGTTCGTTTATGAACATTTGATAATATGTTCGTTAATGTTTTTAATTTTGTTTTAGTTATTTTTATGACAATTCTATCAAGTCTTTTGATATTTATGTGAAAAGCTAATTTATTTTTTATTAATTTATTATATGATCATGTGTATTCGTTTGTGATCATGAACTTCTTTGTGTTCGTCATGTTCATGATCATTTGTTTGTATTCGTTTGCATTCGATAGGTGTTTGTGAACCATTATTGAACATGTTCATTTCCTTAATGCACGAACACGAACAATGAATCTTATTCGATAAGTATTTGTGAACAATTCATAAACAAGTTTATTTTTTAATAAACAAACATGAACAAAGTCTTGTTCGTGTTTGTTTGCAACCCTGCATGTGATTTAGTGTCATCAATATCTTAGATCTTTTAAAAGCAAATGAGAATCTAAAATAAACTTTAATTTGGGTTAAGATGCGTGGATTGCTTATCCAATCAAGACAATTATGATTTTAAGCGATAAGCCCTTAAATCATAAGGAATTGCAAGGAAGGAATTGTCCTCTTAGTAGGGGTTTAGGGGCATAGCCTTTAGCAATGTACAAAAAGTAAGGGGTAACACCTTTTCACAGGCCAAGTTCCCTAGTTAGCATGAAAAAAGTTGCTTAGATAACGACTATCGGGAGGAACCAAATAATTAGTGGTAACTGAGATTAGTGATAACAGATCATCATTAATATTTTTCGTGAGAAGTAACTAATCGTCAAAAGTAGCTTCCCGTCATATGCAACTTATCAGCAACTATCACACCCCAAAACCCAAGTGAGAGACTTGTTAGAGTACACATAGAATAATATGAAAAAACCACAATCTTACAGCACAAGTCTAAAAACAATCAATACAAATGAAACAAACGTTGTTCTTTAATCTAATAAATTATATCGTCTAAAAAAACATAATCAAATGTTCATCAAGAACCCTTATAAGCCAATTATTTTCCAATTATCAATAGCCAATCGCATGCCTATGTCAAGCATGACCACTTCCTTGGTTAGCTAGTTGAGGCCTCACACCTCCCTAAAGTATATGCTTAAACAAATTAGGTTACACTAGTGAGTCTAAGCTAAATATTTCAAAACATCATGTTCATCAAATCAAAACTTATGACATTAGAAGTTTCCTAACACTAACATGTTTACCTAAGTCAACACAACAACCAAACTACAAGTCAGAACTCTTTGACATATCCACATGCACACTGATTTAGTCCACATAAAATCATTTAAAAGCCAACATACAAATACATAAACATGCTTACACATATAGGTATAAGCAATAGACATGATACTTTAAACAAAACCAAATCATGCACACATTATTCAACCTAATTATATAACTATTGCATGCTTTACAACCTAATCAGTAGTAGCTTGGCTGCTGCTAATTAACAAAGTTACTGTTAAAGATTTTCCTACTAATATAAAACAGTCTAATTGTTGACAGTTATCATGCCCAACCATTGTACCCTTTCAAAAAAAAAATAATAAAAAATGACAACGTTTCATCCCAATCAATATAATGTTCCATCCCCTATATATGGAAACTTATTTGGTGTTTTTAAATACTTGTTTTTGCAAAAAAAAATATACTGTCAATTCTTGAAGAACTATGTATGTTTTATCTAATTGTTAATTTCGTACACACAAACTAAATTAATCTGAAATTCGAAAGCTATCCAAAAATATGAAGTTCAGAATTATCGTGATAAATGATTCATTAACTTGTCTTCTTATTTGATCCAAAAATAATATTTGAATGTTTGCTTCTTAAATTCTGTGTTCCACGTGTTTATGAAAACTTCTAGAATTTTGTAAAGATTTTAGAGTTAAAGCAAAAAGGTTATTCCATGGAACAAACATTTTTTCAGTGGACTTTTTTTGAAGACTCTAAGAAGCAAATGCCGACTCAGAATGCAAAAGGCACAAAGTGATTCCAATTTCCACATTAAGTGATGCGCTATAATGTGCCCTTTTTTATTTTCCAAATAATATTTAAATAGAGATTTATAAACTTTATAGTTAACCTTCAATTCAATGTAACACGATTTCATGTTTTTCATATGTCAACTACATATATACAACATATTTTTAACGAATTATTATTTTAAACAATTTATATTGTTATATATGCAAGATACGAACATAATTTATATATTGATTATTCATGCAATGTACCTGGTTCATTTTATGTAAGATATTAACTTCCTTTAGTTTTTGTCAATTGTTGTAGTTTATCGGAATACTAAATAGTAACATGACTATAGCTTATCCTTTTCATTATTTTGTGTTGATGGTCCTCGACAATTGACATAGCTGAAGATTGTTAATTAAGCGACTATAATTGTTGGGTAACAATGTTGAGTCTTGCATGAATTTAAGGTTGGTGTATACATAATATCTTTCCACTCTTATGAAAGGGTAATTAAGAGTAATTAATAGAGACATTTGACAATACAATATTTCTTATTGTTAAATTTTTCTCGCTTCTTTCTCCTATTAAATTATTACATTAATTACTAACAATATTAATTTAATTCTTTTTAAGATTAAAATATTTTTAATTAAATTAAGAAATATATCTTCGTATTAATATTATTTCTAAAGAAATAATAATTTTATAAAATAAGAAAAGTTTTCTAAAACATCAAAAAAATTTAAATATACAAAATTTTAAAATTGGTGTTTTAAAAAGTAAATATTTCATAAACAAATAATAATTAAATTTGGGATTATAATAAGAAAATAATTTAAAATGATACTTTATTATAAAAATTTATTTTAAAATAAAATTTTTATTCTATTTATAATAAGAATAACTTTCAATTGCATCTTATCTTAAAATAACGTTTTTGTAATTAATAATTTTAATATTTTTTATTTAGTTAGTGTAATATACTGGTTTACTAAATTTAGTTGTTAATATACGTGATATGACTTATATGAACCCTCACAACCAAAAAACCGAAAGATTTAATTTACGGATATTTAGTAGCGGGCTCATCTCAAAATTTGTATCAAGAGAGTTCATTTATTATGATTTCATTTTTTAAAAGCATATATGAAAAAAAATCTGACCTCTCACTAAGATCGTATTTAGAGGTTGTTTGTTAACATCTGAATTAGTCTCTTAATGGTTCAGATGTTTGAATATTTCAGTACTTAATTGTTCAAACTGTTTGTTTCACGAACAAATGTACGAATGGTTAAGACATTTGCCTTTGAATGGTTACGCATTATACTAATGCTGAATGGTTAATACGTCTAATGCTGAATGGTTAAGACCTCTTATCTAACTTGGTCAGATATTTGCCTTTGAATAGTTAAGCGATATACTAGCTCTTAATGGTTCAACACTTAATAATTTAGACATCTTATTGATTTAACATTTAATCATTCAGAAATTGTCAAACAAGCTCTTAGTTTGACATTATATAGTGACAATGTAATCGAAAAAAAATTAAAATATGCATGTAAGAGCGAAAGAGGGGAGAACCAAAAATATATATTACACATTACTTACTTTTTAAACGTCTAACCAAAAAGTCCCCATAAAATTTTTAATCTTGAATATCTTTAATATGCTTCTTTTTTTAGGAAAAATAATAAAATTATGTTATAATTTCATGTTCATTGATTTGGCATAAGTCATGCTTTACAAGATATAGAATCAAATAATGTTTTTTTACCTAGACATTACAACCATGCGTAAAGAAAAGGCATGGGTCAAGGGGGTTGCCCAATGCACATGCATGCAACTGTGCATTCAAAAGTTTAGAACGATGAGTCCAAAATTACAAAGCTACTGTAGTATTGTAAACGGTGTTAATACAGTGTTTATTATTATACGTTTTAACATCTTTAACAGATTTGTCCAAACTCATTACAATATTTCGTTAGAAATTATAAAAGTTATCATATTGATGTAATTGATTTGACGACCAATTAAGTATGTAATTGTGTGTCTAACATCTCTTGAGTGTGTCCAGATTCTTAATAATGTTTCTTCAAATTTGAAAATTTATTGTTCTATCGTAATAGGTTTGGATGCACAAGTATATAATGGTACGGCTAACACCTCGTATAATACATCTAAATCAATTACAACAATACATCTAAACAACAATAAAGATGATATAATAAAACTTGCTAGGCTTTTCAAATGCACAAATACAAACACCTAACTTACAAACATAAAAGGTATTGCATTTGTGCTATTTACATCAATGATTAAACATCTAAAAAGACAGTGATGCACAAAAAGGATTAAACTACATAGTACCTAGATCTATTATAGAAAACACGAAAGAAAAGGTAAACCCAGATTGCCGTTAGTATTGATTTCCAAAGTGATTCTTACTTACAATTTCAAAATTGTCGGCTTTGTGGCGATTGTTAAGAAAGTCACCGTTGTCGAGATGAAACTGTGTGACATGAGAAATGGGATAAGAGAAGGCGATGATAGGGTTTTCTTCTTCTTTTACTCGGTGGTTAATGCATAGATAAACAAAATTTGTGTTTACCTATTTTCCCTTAAGATCAAATAATGAGGGTTAATGCATAGATAAACAAAATGCTAAATGCCTTAATTATATGTAATGTATTAAGACTTCAACTTAATCAAACCATACTACATCAAGTTAATTTTATATCAAAAACTGAACCAAGTCTCAAACACTTAAACACTAAGTAAAACACCCACTTAACCACTAGTATCAGCTCATTAAGATACTAACTAACCTACATTAATCACTCATCATCCAACTAATCTTAACTTAATGACTAAGAGAGTCATTAGTACCATAACTTGACACCTAGCCAACCCTTACACTAATCACCTCCTTAACACGCCACCTAGCACCTAAATGGCCACCTTATGACCCTAAAAACACCATCTCACCAAGCCTAGGCTAGAGTTAATGATGATGATCTCCACTATCTTGAAGCTCTCGGCCAATGGAGCCACAACCGTAACACACCACAACCGGAAACCACCACAACCGCAACCATCACTACTCTCGGCCCTCTTCATCTCTCTCGGTTCACAAATCGCACCACTATCAATCTCTTTCTCTTGGCCCTCACATCACTCACCCAACTCCAATCATCTCTTGTTTTCTTTCGGGTCCAACACCAACCGATCATCCAAGGCATCATCTCAAGCTTTCGTCAACTAATTATGATCAATGCTCCAAGCTCAAGAATCACCTAACCGGATCATCAAGAAGTTTAGCCAAGCAATTCCCTTAAGTTTTCCTCATCAAACAAGGTTTGATTTTTAAAGCCTATAACTAACAATTTTATATTAATATAGCGTCAACTGAGAAAAAACGATCAAAGGGAAGGAATTAAAATTTATACGAGAAACGAGCTACAAACAACAACTAACCACTACTCCGTGCAATTTGATTATACATAAAAACAATTTAAAGCTGTGGGAGAAAATAATCAATTATTTGTTAGAGAATTATCCAATCATGTTGCCTCTGTTCTTTTTCATTATCTCACTTGCGAAAAAGTCCCTGATACGTTTAAGATATCATTGTTTAATTTTATGGAGGCGAGTATTTATGTTGTCTTTTATTTGTAATTTGATAGTCATAACTTTTATATTTTTCTAATATTCTGTTTTGCAGGAATATTTTGATTTAGAAGCTCATTGTGGTTCAGACCACTAGCATGGAATCCAACTTGGTATTCATATGGATTGTCAACGAGCATTTCGAGATAGAAGATATAATATGAGACAACATTTCTTAAATCATGGAGGTTATAATAATGTTGAGTAGGCTGTAAATAATTGTAACACCCGGATATTTTTTTTAGCTGACGAAAGAAGAAAAAGAAATAAAGTCCAAAGTCGGGGGACCAAACTTGCCAAAACACGAGAAAATTCGGAAGAGAAGGAGCATAAGAGGGGAAGGCAGCCCACACACTCCCCACATCACCAAAAATTCAGCAAAGAAAGAAAGAAAAGAGAAAAAAAGGAGAAAAGTTGGTTCGAGTTGATTCAAGAGAGCAAAATCGTCGTGTAGCGAGTCTTATCGAAGCTCTTCTCGTTGTGGTATTTTGTGTGAGTTCTAGGACCCCTATTTTACATGTTTTGAATGATTTTAGGGTTGGAACACATCTGAAAATCGTGTTTGAAGTGTGTGTGTTTGACCCGTTTGTGTATGTGTGTGTATGTGTATGATTCGTTTGGGTCTTGCTTTTGAGCTTATGTGTGCTTGAATGGTGTTGTGGTATGCACTCCTAAGCTTTAGGATGGTTGATTTGGGCTTAGAATGGGTTTGGATGAGCTTGGAGGTCGAAAATGGCAGATTGAGTTCGGGGGTGAGCTGCATTCTGCACAGTTAGGGCTATGCGACCGAATGGCATGCCAGTCGTGCGACTTGAAGTCCACATGCATGCCAGTCGTGTGATTGAAGGTCAATCGCATGTGAGACGTACGACTAAGGCCCATACGCCTACCAATCGTGCGACTAAGGGCCAATCGCATGGGGAGTCATGCGACTGAGGGTCCAGTTGCATAAGTGCTCATCCTCATTAGCTTCATCCGCATAAGGTCCATTCGTATTAGCTTCTGCAGGATCGGTTAAGGTCACTTAACACTTAGCTTTTCTCTCAAACTTACTTTGAACAACACTCGGATAAAGATAAAGTCAATAAGAGTTGATCATAATATAACAAGTAATAAGGAACACAAGAAGTAATTTTCAAGGTACTTTTATATATTATTTCTCAACTCAAATAATACAAAAATCTTACAAGCAGTATGGAATGAGTTACAATGAGAACCTATATATAATACTACCTACAGCCGGATATACTTTGATACCAGCTGGGATCCTTTAGCTAAAGCCTATACTAAAAGACTATAGTTTAAGGTATCTTGGATAAAGTCTTATTTGAGATATGGTAGTCAGGACATGCCCCTGACTTACCTTTTGTCACCAACTAAAGTTGGTAACATGTACTATCATAAAAGGTGAACAATGGAATAAAGTATGGTCAACCACATGGCTCTTTAGAAAGAAGTCATGCAGTATCAGAGGTCTGTAGCGGAGTGTCAAAGACCATACTTGTGTCCACTGGTTCATAGCAGTGTCTTCCGAAGGTTAAACAGCTTCGGAAGAACAAGTACTTCCGAAGCCACTTATACTTTGGAAGAGACTGCTTCTTCTAAGGCTTGGGAACTTCTTCTTTTCTTCATACTTCGGAAGTAGTCTTCTAATTGTTCTCTTAAGACTTGATCTTCGAAAGCATGCTCTTGACATCGGAAGTAGAGTTCTATCTTCGAAAGTTGATCTCTCACTTTTTCTTCGAAAGAATTCTATGTAGTACCAAAATTATCTAAGTGTATTGGTTTTGGTTGCACCAGCCTTCTTCTTGATTCAACAACTTCATTCGCATAAGGACTTATCGACATTGAGTCCATCCGCATGAGGTCATTCGTATGGGTGTTTATCCGCATTGGTCCAATCGCATGATGTTTAGTCGTATGGAGGCCATGCGACTGAAGGGTGTCCATACGCCCGAATAGGGCTGTTGTACCCGAGGAAAAGCTTAGTTTAATGACTGATTTTCAGGAGAAAGTACAGATGTAAGTTTTGACGTGGAAATTCGCGTACGATCATGTGAGATGACTGTTGAGGTCTTAGAGGTTATGTTGGGCATGATGATGATGTTGCATGTTTATGCATGATGTATGTATGTTTCCCTGTAAGATGATGATGACTGTGTATGTTGATGTTCCTTATTATGATGTATGTTTATATTTTCCGTGATTTTACGTTGAATGTTAATGAAATGAAAGTATTATGTAACGTAAAGTGGAAGATAATGAAAAGTGTAACATGATGAATGAATGCATGCATTAATGAACAAAGGAATGTAAGAAAGGCTTGCAAGCAAATATATGGAGGTGCACACCCAATGAAGGTGTTAGCTCCACGGTGTGCAGGTTAACTACCCCAAAGGATGCACACTAGGGTCCAATCTTTGTGATTGACCATATGTATGGGATCCTTGCCGCTTACCCTAGGTGCTGGAGTCATCTTCGTGCACAATGTTCAAGGTCTATGAAAGATCTCAGGCCCAGTTACCCGCTTCGTGCACAATGTTCGGGGTATAGCATATGGAATTGGTCCAAAGTGAAAGAGAAAAGATAAGTGATGAATGTACTTGCCCTAGGTACTGGAGCCAGTTTCGTGCATAATGTTCGAGGTCTATGAAAGACCTCAGGCTCAGTTACCCGCTTCGTGCACAATGTTCGGGGTAATGTACATGTCATCAAAAGTAATGAACGTACGAATGAAAGAATGAAGTATGAACGAATGAAAGATGAAGACAATAATGTTATTATCTATGTGTATGTATGATGTATGATCGCATGAAAGTAAAGAACGGTTTTAACAAAAGAAAAGTATGTTTTATTTTAAAAGTAGAAGTCACTCAGCAACGCTGACTTTTATATTTTTCCAGTTGGCAGGTAATGGTTGCTGAGGATGGCACGAGGCAACTACTCAGCTCTTTTGGATGGCATCCATATTTGTAATGTTTTTGTGATGTAATGCAAGTTGGTTTTTGTAATTGGATTACGATGAATTATTTTGCAAAAACTTTTATATTGAAATGAGATGTCTATTTTAAACGTTCCGTTGCGATGTTTTTATGATGTATAAATGTAATTATATGTTTTATGTGCAATGATCGATCAGCTGTAAGCGTCCCGGGAAAAGGGCCTTACAAGTTGGTATCAGAGCCAAAGTTTAAGTGAAATAGGTAAATTTTCAAAATAAACCTTAACTTAAACTAAGAATGGGACGGAAAGGGAAGTGATGCCAATCTAAGTAGCTGCGTGCCATCAGGTATTTTCTTTAATGTTAACCGGTATTATGTGCGCATGGTATGTGGTAATGTGTTATTTGTAGATTTAAATACTGATGTAGTCAGGATAGGTAATGCTTGGGGTATGAAGAGTAAAGTAAGTGGCTAATCACAACTAGCCATTGTAATTAGGGACTTACTATACTTGACATAAACTGAGCTGTTTCCTTGAATTACCGTGTTGGTGTTTGAATCTTTCAGTGTGCGTGTGAATGGCCGGTGGTAGATCTTCGAAAGCCTCTCGTGGTGGAGGTGGTGGTGGACGTGGTGCTGGACCACAGGTCACAAGAGGAAGACCCAAAGTTGAAAAGGTGGTTCACGAAGAACCCGAGACCCCTCATCCGGAGGGTGGCGATGAGAGCGCCAATCTGAGAGCCTTAGTAAAGGAGATTGTTGTATAGGAAGTCCATCAGGTCATGCAGACGATCTTACCGTCTGTGGTGACCGAAGTTATCAAATCCGTACGGGAAGGGGAAATGAACGAGAGAAACAGGTCCTCGGGAGGACGGAGCAACCAGAGCCTGAAACGGTTCTATCTGATGATGAAGAGGAAAAGGAAGAGCCTATGCAGGAGGCAGCATGAGGCTGTAACTATGGGGCGTTTCAACGATGCAAGCCCCCTACTTTTGATGGTAACGACACTGATGCTGCTCACCGGTGGGTGAGGGAAATGGAAGCTGTATTGAACATCAGCGAGTGCCGGGAGGATCCAAAAGTAAAGTTTGCTGCCCATTCTTTTGTGGACTCGACTTTGTGCTGCTGGGACAACATTTTCCAAGCTGAGGGTAGCAGGGCTACTGGGAGGATGAGATGGTCCGAGCTGAAGAAGTTGGTGATTGAGGAGTTCTGTCCTCACCGGGAGATGGATAAGGTTGAAAGAGAGTTCCTATAGCTGGAGGCCGGAACGATGACACATCAGCAGTATACTACCAAGTTCAACGAGATGGCACATCTGGTGCCGGATCAGGTGACGCCTCTGTCGCGGAAGATTAAGAGGTAAATTCAGGGTTTGCCAACGGATATTCGCCGGCACATGATCGCCGCCTGGCCGAGCACGTTTAGGTTGGTGGTTGACTTGGCAGGGAGATTGTATGATGAGAGGGCTGTAGTGGTGGTGGCTGAAAGTAGCAAGAAGGGTGGTGGTGATCGGAACTGGAATGGTAAGAGGTTTGGTTGGTGTGATGCCTCGACGGGTAACAAGAAGGCACGTGTGGACGATCGCCTTGTAGTCACACCGGGTACATGATCAAAGAAATGTGGCAAATATGGGAAGGAGCACAGTGGCGAGTGTAGATTGGAGTCGAATGTCTGTTTCAAGTGTGGGAAGCCTGGTCATATGGCTAGAGATTGCAGAGGTGCGAGGTGTTTCAACTGTGTGGTGAGTGTCCATATGAGTAAAGACTGTAAGAAGCCGAGGGCTGAGGGTTCCAGGGTGAAGAAGACAGGGAGTGAAGGACCAAGGGCGAGCGCTAGGGCATTCACTATGACACAGGAGGAAGCTAGAACGAACCCTGATG
>BJCM01264125.1:0-18725 GCA_018326385.1 Flaveria bidentis
AATGCACTCATGTTCTGTGAAAAGCATCTGGTGCTTTTGATCATAGAATTGAGAAACACTTAACAGATTGTGTTTAAGCTGTTTGACAAAGTGAACTTTGTCAACCTTTAATTTACCATTGGATATACTCCCTCTACCAGAAATATATCCTCCAGCCTCACCTCCAAATTGGACAGGACCTCTATCATAGTTCTGAAACTGTTGAAGGAGAGATCTATTCCCTGTCATATGCCTGGAGCATCCACTTTCTATAATCCAGACATTGTTGTTCTTGTCATATGGATGTCCCTGCACATAATATGAGATTCTTAGTTTTGTTTGGAAGCCCAAGCCTTGCTGGTCTTGGGTTCTTCCAAGGATAATTACATAATTGAACCAAAAGATATGCATGGGGGTTCAATAGAGGTCTTTGAAGAAGAGGTTTAGGCTGCATCATCTTCCTTGATCTTCTAGTCCATCCTTTAGTTGATCTTGGAGGATGAGCTTGTTGAAACTTTTGCAGCATGGCCTTCTTCCGAAGCTTCTTTCTTTTAAAAAATGCCTTTACCACCTTTTCTTTCGAAGCAGTCTTCTTCTGGGATGGTTTCAAGGGAGCTTTTTTGTTCTTCAGAACCTTAGTAGCTTTTGCTTCCAAAGCCATTTTCCCTTCGGAAGAAAGAGTTTCCTCTAAAAGCAACCTTGCTTCGGAAACTAGCTCTCCCTTCTTCATCACTTGAACCGTTTGAAAAGGTCCAAATGTGAAACCTTCCCTGACTCCTTCTTTTCTAACATTATTTGCATAATGTGTGCTTGCAGGATTGTAGTAACAATCTTTAGCCATATGGTTTTGCCGACCACACATTAGGCATGCAATGTTAGTCTTTTGGGAATGTGAGGGTTGCTGTTTCTTGGGCTTATTCTCTTCATTAGCAACCTTTCCCTTCAACTTATTATCCTTTGGCATGACAGGAATGCTGGTATTACACTCCTTTCCTGAACTAGAAGTACCTAACACTTGGAATCCAGCTGAGATAAAGACACCTTTCTGCTTTGGGTCAATCTTTAGCTTGGACTCAGCCACTTTCATGGCAGTTCTTCTAGCAGCTTTAGCTCTGCTTCTTCAGGCCTTGGTGGTTAGGATGTGATCTTCACAGGAGGAGATGGGTACATCTACCTGTTCCTTCCCTATGATGGCCACTATTGTTGTTTCATCCTTCAACTCTAGCGAGGAAGGGTCAGCAGTTGGAACCTCTTGTTCCTCAGTACCACATCTAGGCTGTCTAATAGACTCATAAGAGTGTGGTGGAGCAATTTCATTGGTTCCCAACCCTCCTCTATTCTAATAACAGAGTTTGGAGTGGGGGATGATGCAAGAATAGCTTGGAAGTTCCGCTCAGAAATAGCATGCATCCTTGCCTAAGCCTCAGCAGTGACAAGCTGGGCTTGAGCCTCACACAACTTGGATATCAGATCCTTGATTTGAGTCTTGTAGTTGGAGTGTTCATGTTTTAAAAGAGACACAGTTTTCTCTAACTCCTCAACTTTTCTTTTGGTAATCAGATTCAGCTCTCTTAAAATCAGATTTTAAAATATATAAAGACTCAATATCAGATCTGATTTCCATATTGTAATCCTAATAAAGTTTAACTTTAGCTATACAGGCTAGAGTATAGAGATGTTCATATACATTGGCATCGTCTGTTCCAGCCATGAGAGCTATTTCAGTTGACTTTTCAGTGGGCTTTGATATTAAGGGATGTGTGGAGATCTGTGGGGTTCCTGGATTGGTCTTAGGAGTTGGTTATAGTTGTTACACTTTGCCTTGGTCTTGTCAAACCCAAACTTGCTGGTAGTTGGGTTTTGAGGGAATTGCCTTCCAATTCTCTTAAAGAACTTCTTCGCTCTATACTTAAAAGATCCATCTATTAGACACCGTCCACATACTCTACATCGTCTGGATTAAAACACTCAAGATCATCAAAACAATTTTGAAAATCACCAAAGTGTCCACTTCCTGAGACAAAGGCACAACTTTCCTCAAAGGAATTGTGTTGAGCCTGTTGAGGCCTTGGAGTCTCAGGAAAAGTGATGTATGGTCCAGAAGAGCAAGATGGCTGCTGGTAGGTCAGGTAGTGCTGAGGTTGTGGGGGTATTGAGCCTTCAGCAACCATTAAAGCGTTGCTATCAGGAAGACTCATGAGTCTGCTTGTTTGGTGGTTCTTCTTACTCTCCATCTCTAGGCAATATCCATCAAGGATGCCGTAGAGTTCAGTCATAGTAAGAGTGTTCAAGTTTTCTGTTCTCTTGATACAGACATAGTAGAATGTCCACTCGTTTGGAAGAGCACTCATGAACTTTCTAGTAAGATCTCTAAGTTTGGGAGTGATCTTCACAGACTGAAGAGAAGAGATAAGATCCATGTACCTGAACTACTGTTGGCTGAGGGTCTCTCCAGCAATATCAGTGAAGTTCTCGAACTGCTACTTCAGTGAGTCTCTCTTTGAGTCGTTGGAGTTTGCATACATCTGTGCAATGCATCAAACAATTCTTTGGCAGTCTTACAATGCTCGAACCCCACCATAATGGAGTTCGGTATTGCAGTCATAAGAATGGTCATAACATTGTTGTCGATGTCCATCTTCTTTCGGTCTTCATCAGAATAATCTTCAACAGCCTTTTCTATCATGGCACCGTTTCCACCAGGTGATGCCACATTTGGCTTATACGGTCCGTTGACAATGGAGTTCCACATTTTATTGTCTTGTTATTTGATGAAGCTTTCCATTCTTCTGCTCCAAGACCTGAAATTTTCAGGAGTAATGATGGGAGCCTTTGTCATAGTTCCCATCTCTACTTCGGATTTGTTAAGGGCCATTTTGAGTGAGTGAATTGTAGGGAGGAGTGAAAAATAGGTTGATTTGGATGGTTAGATCACGCAATCAAGAGCCTAAAAAGCTCTGATACCAATTGCATGATCGGTTAAGGTCACTTAACACTTAGTTTTTCTCTCAAACTCACTTTGAACAACACTCGGATAAAGATAGAGTCAATAAGAGTGGATCGCAATATAGTATGTAATAAGGAACACAAGAAGTAATTTTCAAGGTACTTTTATATATTGCCTCTCAACTCAAATATTACAAGACTATTACAAGAAGTGTGTAATGAGTTACAATGAGAACATATATATAATACTAACTACATCCGGATATACTTTGATACCAGCTGGTATCCTATAAGTAAAGCCTATACTACAAGACTATAGTTTAAGGCATCTCAGATAAAGTCTTATCTGAGATATGGTAGTTAGGACATGTCCCTGACTTACCTTTTATCACCAACTAAACTTGGTAACTAGTACTATCATAAAAGGTAAACAGTGGAATAAAGTATGGTCAACTGCATGGCTCTTTGAGAAAACTCCATACAGTATCAAAGGTCTGCAGCGGAGTGTCAGAGACCATACTTGTGTCCACTGGTTCATAGCAGTGACTTCCGAAGGTTAAATGGCTTCGGAAGAACAAGTACTTCCGAAGCCACTTATACTTCAGAAGAGGCTGCTTCTTCCAAGGCTTGGAGACTTCTTCTTTTCTTCATACTTCGGAAGTAGTCTTCTAATTGTTCTCTTAAGACTTCATCCTCGGAAGCATGCTCTTGACTTTGGAAGTAGAGTTTTGTCTTCGGAAGTTGATCTTTCATTTTGTCTTCGGAAGAACTCTATAACCTTCGGAAGTTCAATGCTAAGCAAAATTATCTAAGTGATTTGGTTTTGGTTGCACCAGCCTTCTTCTTGATCCAACACAACGTGCAGTCAATAACCCCTCTGCGAAAACCATTTTTCAGCAGATGAGTAGAGAGTTTCTCATACCAAGCTCGAGGAGCTTGATGAAGCCCGCAAAGAGCCTTGTCCAGTTTATAAACTCTATCCCGATGATACGGATCCTCAAATCCTTCGGGTTGACTGACGTACACCATTTTACGAATTTTACCATGAAGGAATGCGCTTTTCAAATCCAATTGATAAACTTTGATCTTCATGTAGGATGCATAGGCTAAGAAGATGCGAATTGCTTCCATCCTTGCCACAGGTGCAAACACTTCATTGTAGTCAATGCCTTCGACTTGTCTAAACCCTTGAATGACAAGTCGAGCCTTGTTTCTGATTATAACCCCTTGGTCATCTTTCTTACACTTAAGAACCCATTTAGTGCCAATCACCTTTGCACCTTTTGGTCTATCCACAAGAGTCCATACTCCTAACTTCTGGAAGTGAAGGATTTCTTTGAATTGGGGGGATGTTGTATCTTTGGACATAAACATTGCACCATACTTCTACCTGACCCATTGATTTTTTATAAACTCTCTTGTCTGGTATACTATATCCGAGAAAGATACCTTCTTCTGCCTTCTCACAAAACTTCCCAATCTGAGTTTTCTTTAACAACATGCACGGTTCTCCAAATGGTTCTAGATACTCCAAGTTCGGTTTACGTCGTTGGAGCAATTCATAACATGTTTTTCCATGACGTTTGACCACTAAGACCCGATTGAGAGTGTAGCAAGCATTAGCCACTACCTTGTTCTAGAATTGAATAGGCAGTTTAGAGTCGGCTAACATTGTTCTTGATCTCTATAAAGCTCCGATTTTTTCTTTTAGCAACCCAATTCATCTGTGGAGTGTAGGCAGAAGTAAATTGATGAACAATTCCTCTCTCTCGACAGAATGCCACCATCCACTGATTCTTGAACTCTGTTCCATTATCTGATCGAATCTTTCTCACTTCCAATTTAGAGAGTGATTACAATGTAGTGACTTGTTAGGACCGTGTACGTACGGAGTACTAACTGATAATGCATGAAACCAAATCAAATAGTGCGGAATCCTATTTGATTGGTGATTCAATAAGTGAGAATGCAGTCTCGATCAATCTAACAATTAAAGTAACGTTAAGAACGATTAGAACAAGATCAACTGCGAACTATGAACTTGGAACAGGCTTTCTAGAGTCTCTGGACGGCTAGGGTACGAATATGTGTTTAAGTGTTTTGAATTCTCAAGTTTTTCCATGAATTAAGTGGTATTTATAGGTTAGGGTTTTCCAATCGTACGACTGAACCATTAGCATGGTTCACTCGTGCGACTGAATCATGTGATTGATCCATACGCGTGACTGAAGGTTCAGTCGTGCGACTGAGTCAATCTTATGTCTCAATCGTGTGACTGCTCCAGTCTTCTGGTTCATTCGTGCGACTGGTCTAGTAGCATGATGTATTCATACGTATGGTCCATTCGCATGAAGACTTCATACGATTAAGTTTGAACTCGTTTCTCAATCATTATTGACTAAGAACTATGCATAAAAACCTCAAACCTATATAGTTAGTTCATTATTCTTTAACACACAATAATACAATGAAATATTAAACATTATAGGCATCAACCACATATTATATTTCATTCAACTCATTCATTACATATGTGTAAGACATGACAGACATTTACATTAAGCTTATAAACTAGGTACATATGTATCAACAAACTCCCCCTTGGACCTAGTTTCCTTTAACGTCTGACATTCTTCATAAGCTCCTCAAACCTTTTGTACCTCTCCTCTCTAGTAACTCCTGCATGTATTTCAAATGCAAATCAAAGTCGTATAACATTCTGGAACTGGAGGGTTTTGTACAATATATTGCGCATCATTGAACAGTGGCCACTTGTACACTGTGTAGACATCTTCTGCAGATAAGTTTGTACGCCACATTGGGACGAATACCCGGATAGTTTCCATTTTTCCCTCTCTATTTAGGACTATGACCGCTTCGCCTATTCTCCATCATAATACCACCATTTGAAGTGTGGAGTGAAGTCCTGAGGCATTTCCCATAAGGGAATCTTTGACATTGTGCACGGGGGACTCCACTTCAACACCACATTAGGCGTTCCAGGTTTGGGATCCACTTCAGACCTACGAATGTACCTCTTCGGTTGTTGAGGTCTGAAGTTTACCTATCTGGTGAGGTATTCCTTCTTTAGGGCAGCCTCAAACCAACCTGACATCTTTCTAGGATTAGCATTAGCAAATTCAAGCGTGCCAGTTGATTGAGCTCAAAACCTGGGAGAGTCTTCAGATCATGTGGATACCTGAAGTACTCTATTCCCTTCTCTCTCTTTATAGCATAAACATTTAGATCCTTAAAATACGCCCATGCAATAATCTTCCCAGACACCTTCAGATGTTTCTTGACCTTGTAGAGTTTGGTGTAGGCATTTTGCTTTTGAGCTGTGCGTTGGGCTAGTAATTCAGTATAAAAAGCTGCCTATTCAGCATTCTTGATCTCAACATCTGCATCCGAGGCTTGGGCTTGACTTTCATTCTTTTTTGTTTCTTTCTCCATCTCATTCAGTTTGTCAAATGTAGCACTGTCAAGATTGTCACCCAAGTCGGGGATCACATTGCCCTCTCGGTCAGTGTACTCTAGATAGTGCTCAAACGTGACATCCTCTATCTCTATTTCCTCAATGTCGTTTAGCTCGTCATCACTCATCATATCAACCTTGGGAGTGTCTTTTACGAGCTTGTCAGGATTTAGTCTGAACATCTCTAAAAGTTGCTCATCGGTCATGTCGTGTATGATTTCTCCTTCTTCGGGAGTGTAGCTCACTGGCCTTCTCACAATCCCTTGCAAATCAAGAATCATTGTGAATTGAGACTTGATTTGCTGAAGGGGAGCACAATCATATTCATCTTGCAGGGACGTTTTATCTGCTTGATTTAAATATTTAACACATCAATCATTAGTAGTTAATTAAGATAGTTAAACATAGATAAACATAGATAATCATAAATTACATCAATGTAATATTTGAAGCAAGTACAAAAGTTTTTCTAAATATAAAACATCTAATCTTTGCTTTTATCTTGATCTGTCAATTCTACAACTGCAGGAGCTGAAGACGATGCTCCTTGATCTTGTGCTCTTTTAGAGCGCCTTTCATGACCCTGAGTAGTGGCTGATGCAACAGCATCACCTTCTTCATCATCATCATCTCCTCTCTTCTTTCCCATCGATCCTTCATCATCACCGTCATCTTCTTCATCTGACTCATCATCATCATGATCATCATCATCATCATCATCATCACCTTCACCTTCCCTGAGCTTTAACAGCTCATCTTTTGATCCTTTCAGCCGGAGCATGATCTTTTTGTTCTTTGCCTCCAAATCCTCAATCCTCTTAACCGAAGCATTTTGCTCTTGTAACTGCATAATCTGCTGAGCTTGAGCAGCATTGAGCTCCACAAGCTGGTTTTGCTGTGTAGCTCTTTGGTCGTCAGCAGCTAGCAGCTTTAGCACCATCCGGTTTAGGTTGGCTCATTGTTCCTCTACCCCGATGGAGGGTAGAGTGGATCCATGGCTTAGTAGGACATGTGTAGAAGTCCCGGCTCTTTGGGTGGTGGTAGTGGTGGTGGATGTGGTGAATATGGGTGGTGGAATGTGAGTGGATGGTGAAGGGGGGGCAGTGGTGGTGGTGGTGATGGTAGGAGGTGTGATAGTGGTGGCAAGGGATGTGGTAGTGGTGTGGTAGTAGTGGTGGTAGCTGTAGTGGGTGTGGTGGTAATCAAAGTAATCCACCTTTTGTGCTCTTTATCCCATGGGGCTGAGCCATCCTCTTCTTCCTTGATCCCTTAGAGGAGGATGCTTTACCTGCTTTCCCCGGTACACCTTCATCCTCCCTAGAGTGGTGTCATCCATCACCTCTAACATAACATCATCATCCCTCTCTTTAGGTAGCAGAGGAAGCTTCTCGTCAATGATCATTTGCAAGAATCTTGTATACATGAAGAAGCCTTCCTTGCCATTGGCCGCTATGTTCTCTATCAGGTACAAGAAGAGCATGCGAGAGAAACTGAATGGGTGGTTTAGTACCAGTTCAACATATGCATTATGGATTTGGTCGGACATCTTATCGAATCTTCCACGTCTGGAGGCTATGCACTTGAGGATCATATGTGCCAGATACTTGAACTGGGGGCACATGTTGCTCTTGTTTAGTACACCGGCATTGATGTCACCATCATACATGATCCTCAAAAAGCAACCACGTACAGTTTAGGGGATGCAGCTTGGTTGGATGGGCTCCGTCTTCCCCCAAATCCAAGATTCTCCTCAGGTCGTCTTCACTGATCTCAATCTCTTGACTGAATATAGAGCTCCTGATATAGTAGGGCTCAATGGACCTGTCCACTGTGGCACTTTCCCTGAAAGCCAGCTGAATAGATCGGTATGGTGTGCATGGAGTAGAAATGGACTTATAGATCCTCAATCTACGTAGGAAGGCGATAATCCCGGTGAACTCAGAAGCGTTCTGAGATGCAGAATCAAGATGAGCACAGATGTTGTGCTTAGTGCTCATAGTCCATCTCTGAGCCATATTGCTGCAATACAAGAGATATATACATTAAATTTGTTCATAAGAGATAACAGATGAATCTTAGCTGATTTTGATCAACTGGTTCAATCGTGCGTTTGAACCATACGACTGAGTTCAGTCATACGATTGAGCCTGCGACTAAGTTCAGCAGTACGATTGAGCCTACGACTAACTTAGTCGTATGCTATGCCATGCGGTTGAGTCAGTCATACGACTGAGTCACCGACTGATTCACTCGTGCGATTGAATCATGCGCCTGGCTCAATCGTGCGATTGAGGTTCATATGGAGTGTCTATTCGCATCTTGCTCTATTCGACACCATAACTGAGAGTTTTTGTCAATACGTTACAAGACACTTCATGTTTAGATTCATTAGTTTCGCAAGGACTAGAACTAGCACTTAGTGTTATTTAAATCAACATTTATGTCTATTTAAGTGGTCTATTTTAAAGTATTGTCCTGGTTCTTGATTTTAATCATTTTCGATCATTGTGGATTTGATTAATCCATTCTTTTGATTAGATTTCAGTTTCAAAGTACCTGAAGATGAATAAAATTGGTTAGTATCACAATCGGAGAATAATCACAATAATCGGAAATTTGTTAGAGTGTATGTGTATTAGGTGGTTTTTGAGAGTTTTGAAGGGTGGCACACAACCTATCTTCTTGTTACAGCACTTTTTTTGCACATAATGCAACAACAACATTAGTCATTAGCTTGATTGTGCTTAATAGTTTTTTTCATGTGCTTTGCTCATTTTTATGGTCATCCGCACACATTTGTGGCGTTTATTTTGCTCGTCACCCCTTATTGGAAATGCTTTGATTGTGTTAACCAATGAAGTATACTCATCTATTGTGTTGAATCTTCCAACACATCATATAATGAAGTAGCAACCCCTAGGCCTACTTTCTCTATGTCACCTCAGTAGTAGACTAGTTTACTATCGTTTTTCCTTTATTTTTCTTAGACTTCTCAGACTTGTAATTTGAAAATAGCATTTTGCTCATTTAAATCCTTTTGATGTCCCAAACAATTAGTTCCTTGCGTACTATCATTTTTCATAACTTTTGAATCAATATCACAGATTTGATTTCTTTTCTTTTAGCTTATCTGCCCACCCTCGCGTTTTCTTTTTTGAAGTAATTAAATACCGAAACTAAACTATTCTCCCCCAAAAATTCTAAAACCGAAAATGTTTTTGTGTTTTTGGATTTTGAAAGACAAGAAAATAAAATTAAAAAATAAGAAAATTTTGTCGGACTAAGAACTCGATTCTTCTGGAATCACAACTCTTTTATTTTTTCCGCTATTTACCTCCAAAAGATATAAAAACCAAGGTTTATCAAAAGCTTTTGTGTAGAGGTCGGCGCGTTTAACATCCGTATTAATTTTAACAACAACGATTAATTTCTTTTCAAAACTTTCACGTATAAAGTTATATTTAATACCGATGTGTTTAGTTTTTGGGTGTTGGATCGGATTTTTAGTGATAGCTACTCTAGAAGAATTATCAACAAAGATAGGGGTGTTAGAAAATTTCAAACCGTAGTCTCGCATTTGTTGTTGAATCCAAATGATTTGTGACCAGCAACTTGCAATAGCAACATATTCAGCTTCACATGTTGATAGAGCAACAAATGTCTGCTTCTTACATTTCTAGGTGACTAAGCGTCTTCCAAAGAACTGACATACCACTGATGTTGACTTGTAATTCATCTTGCAACCACCAAATTCTGAGTCACTATAAGTTGTAAGCTCAAAGTCATCATCATGAGGATACCACAACCCGAGTGTTGGAGTACCTTTCAAATAACAAAAAACTCCTTTTTACCCCAATTAGATTATTCACTTTTGGTGTAGTCTGTTATCTGGAACCAAGACACGTGGCGTCGAGAGGCTGTGAGGTACATCAGAGATCCAATCATTCCTCAGTACATAGTGGCATCTACCAGATCACCATTTTCGTCAGGTGCCACATCATGATTCGTGGCAAGTGGAGTCCGAGCAACCGTTGCATCCTCCATGTCGAACCGACTGAGGATATCTCCCACGTATTTGGACTGATGCAGGATCGGTTAAGGTCACTTCACACTTAGTTTTTCTCTCAAACTCACTTTGAACAACCCTCGGATAAAGATAGAGTCAATAAGAGTGGATCACAATATAGTTAGTAATATGGAACACAAGAAGTAATTTTCAAGGTACTTTTATATATTGCCTCTCAACTCAAATATTACAAGACACTTACAAGTAGTGTGTAATGAGTTACAATGAGAACCTATATAATATACTACCTACAGCCGGATATTCTTTGATACCAGTTGGGATCCTATAACTAAAGCCTATACTATAAGACAATAGCTTAAGGTATCTCAGATAAAGTCTTATCTAAGATATGATAGGCAGGACATGTCCCTGACTTACCTTTTGCCACCAACTAAAGTTGGTAACTAGTACTATCATAAAAGGTAAATAGTGGAATAAAGTATGGTCAATAGCATGGCTCTTTGAGAAAACGCCATACAGTATCAAAGGTCTGTAGCGGAGTGTCAGGGACCATACTTGTGTCCACTGGTTCATGGCAGTGTCTTCAGAAGGTTAAATGGCTTCGGAAAAACAAGTACTTCCGAAGCCACTTATACTTCAGAAGAGGCTGCTTCTTCCAAGGTTTGGAGACTTCTTCTTTTCTTCATACTTCGGAAGTAGTCTTCTGATTGTTCTCTTAAGAATTGATCCTCGGAAGCATGCTCTTGACTTCGGAAGTAGAGTTCTGTCTTCGGAAGTTGATCTTTCACTTTGTCTTCGGAAGAACTCTACAACCTTTGGAAGTTCCATGCTAAGCTTTGGAAGCCTTTGCATGTAGCACCAAAATTATCTAAGTGATTTGGTTTTTGTTGCACCAGCCTTCTTCTTGATCCAACAAACTCCCCCTAGGCTGATGCTACCAAAACCTCACTTGTTTCTGCTTCTTAAAATTTTTAGCGCCTAGGAGAGTAGATATTTATCTGTTTCCTTGTTCTTCCCTGATGTGGTGCTAAGAACTTTGTACAAATCCTTGGTAGACAGGATGTCCAGTCTGTCACCTTGGATGATGTGTACCCTCTGTTGTTGCCCTAAGAAAAGAGTTAGTTGATGGGAACTATAATCATCTTCCCATCTAACTATAGGTTCTAATTCTGGACCCTCCACCATCTACAGGAAGGTAGCGCTCTTGGTAGAAGATCTTTCCTTGTCATCCTGTCTTCTCAACTTAAACTCTTCTTTAATCTTGGCTTTTTGCAGTTAGCTCGGCTAGATGAAGACTGCTGAGATGATTTCTAATAAGTGTAGCAGTTTCAAAGTTGGAGGGGTTGGAGAATGGCTTCTCTACTAACTCAGCAATATCAAATCTGCTAGGGTGTAACAGAGAGGTTGCATTAAGTCTGTTGACTTCTCCATTCTCCCTTTCCACAACAAAGTTGTGAGAAGTTTCATCGAACTGCCGCTGGATTATTCTCTTTATAGGCACAAGTGACTGACTGGGAATCTTGTCCTCTTTCTTTGTATCCAGCAGAGTCACCAGTTTCCTTCTAAGTTTCTTCTCTTCATCATTTAATGAATCAGAGTTGAGGCCTAGAAGTCTAACAACCTGGTCCAATGTTCCTCTAGGCAAATCAAGGAATTTATCTCTTATGAGGAAACATGAAGATCCATCAACATAGGTGATATTGACAGAGTCTTCCTCACATGATACTTCGCTTAGAGTTGTGCAGTTGGAGAGCATAGTCTTGATTGCCTTGAACTCCTCAAGAGATAGATGTTAAGAAGGCTGAGGGGATTGTTTGGATGGTTGTTGGGTAGGTTGTGGTTCAGAGGTTCTGGGAAGTGTTTTTGGTTAAAGGATGGGAAGTTTAGGTGGTTGTGGTGATGAAGTGGATGTGGGTAAAGATGTGGGTTCAGGGGTGAAAGGCTCGGTTTTGATGGTGAAAGGTAAGGTTGAGGGTTCAGGTTGTGGTTGAGTGGTTGTAGTGAAGGTCATCCCCTTTACCCTTCAGTATATCTCTTTTCTCTTTCCCAATCGAATGTCAGCCTTGATTTCGCTGATAATCCGTTGGAGTGTCTTCTCTGACATAGGACCCACCTGCCTTCTAGAGAAGCCATGGGCCCGAAGATAGTCTTTCATCCAGGGCTTTTCACTGATCTTCCTGGTTGTAGTGACCCTTGCTTCTTCCTCCTTCTTCTTCCTTCTTTTGCAGCCTTTCTTCTCTCTTTCTCCATTTGATCCTGCTCTTAGTTGTAGGGCCAGAGGATCGTTTCATCATTGTGTGGAGAGAGTTCTTGAAGATTGAAGCCTCTGGAGGTTAGGAACACTATCCTGACTCTCCTCAGCTGCAAGTCAACCTCTTTCTGTTCTTTTTTCTCTTTCTCTAAGGCCAACCTGGCTTCTTCTTCATGTTTCAGTCGGGTTTTCTTTTCTAGATTCACCAACTCCTCTAGTGGTAGTTGGAGTGTTTCTTCATTGGCAGCTCCCGATTGGATAAGCTGGTCAATTATCTTTTCTCTTCTCTTGTTGATAGTCTCCTAGTTGGCTGCAACTACTTTTGTACCAGCTACTAGCAACTTTCTAGTTGGAAGTCTTCCTTTATTTTTTAACTTCTCAATCTTCTACTCTTCCTGAAGCTCTTCCACAGTCATCTTCGTTTTCCCTTTGTTATCTTTTGAAGAGCCTGACTATGGTGGTTCTTGGAGAGTGGATTCTGATTGTGAGAGAGGCAGAGAGGGTGTCTGGGATAGAGGTAGATCCAGAAAGTCCTCACTATTTACCTCAGATGCCATTTCTAGGATTGCATCTGTGATGATCAGTTCCTCGGACATCTTGAACAGTCCTTCCACTGCTTCCATTTCAGCTTCGGAAGATTCAGCTTGTTCTTTCGAGACTTTAACTTCATCTTCGGAATTTTGAGGAAATGCAGATTCTGTCCCGACCGTTTCTGTTGCTGGGCCATCAGTCCCTATTTCTCCTTCGAAGTGAATCTTAGGTTCAAGGTGGACCTTAGGTTGACCAACTTGTTCCACAATGGTACAAGTTGTAGTAAGCCTTTGAAGCTCTTCAGCACTGAAGTAAATCATTGCAGCATTTGGGCTTGGCTAATCAGTAGAGGATCTCAACAGAAACTTGGTGAAGAGTCTATAAAGATCTCTGAGCATCTTTGGATCGATTTGAAGTACAACTTGAGATGGCTCAGACAAAGTGATGACAGGAGTAGAAGATGTTGAAGTTGAAGTTTGGCTATGTGGGTCCTCAAGTGTTTGTCTCTGAACATTCTCCTCCTTTTTGGTAACATCATCTTGAGAGCTAGATGAGCTAGAGGAAGAAGTCAATAAGGCTTGAATAGGTACATGCCTAATAGATCTCTCGGTTTTTTTCTTAGCTAGTTGAGCCTTGAGATTATCAATCTCAAGTTGTTGAGTAGTGGAGAACATTAAGGGGAAAAGGA
This sequence comes from Flaveria bidentis, assembly GCA_018326385.1. Lineage (NCBI taxonomy): Eukaryota > Viridiplantae > Streptophyta > Magnoliopsida > Asterales > Asteraceae > Flaveria > Flaveria bidentis. The sequence goes on from BJCM01264125.1 coordinate 13,898, forward strand.
AGGAAGGGTTCTGCATGTACCCTCGATTCATCCAGATGATTATCGATACAGTGCCTTAGCAACAATTTGGCCACTCGGTATCAAGTCAATTTGGAACTCGATCTCGTAGTCAGGTGGCACTCCTGGTAAGTCTTCGGGAAACACGTCTTGAAAGTCACACACCACTGGTAAGTCAGTCAGTTGTGGTGTTGGCGTATCCACATCCTTCACGTAGGCCAAGTAGGCACTACATCCACGCCTCATGCACTTTCCCGCCACAGCCATCAAAATCACTTTCGGGATCGTAATGACTCGATAACCATAAACAGCCACCGAACTCCCGTCAAGCGCTGTCAATCGAATCATCTTCTTGCGACACACAATGTTCGCCTCATAGTCCGCCAACCATTCCATTCCTAGGACTACATCAAACCCGCCTAAGGTCATCACAAATTGTCTAACAGGAAACTTGTGACCTTCAAGTTCTACGTCATAACCTTTTATCATCTTAGAGATCCCGGTAGACTTACCTATGGTAGTTTCTACATCGAAGGGCGTATCTATATTCTTACTACTAATAGGCAATTTAGCATAGAAAGTAGCAGAAAAAAAACTTTTACTAGCATCAGAATCAAATAACACAGAGGCTAAAGTTTGGTTTACTAGAAACGTACCTGACACAACATCGGGGTCCATCCTAGCCTCCTCCTGCGTCATCGTGAACGCTCTGGCACTCGCCCTCTGCCCTTCAGTCCCGGTCGTCTTCTTCCCTACACCAGAACTTTTAGCCCTTGGCTTCTTGCAGTCTGTGCTCATGTGGCCCTCCTCGCCACAAGTATAACACGTTCTCACCACACAGTTGTTCGCCACATGTCCGGTCCTCCCACAACAGAAACAGACATTGGATCCCACTCTACATTCTCGGTTTGCTCTAATCTACAACTAACACACCTCTTCAACCCCGCACCGGATGTGACCACATGTCGGTCATCCACCCGTGCACCTTTGTTGTTTGCAGCCGCTCCGCCATGTCCAAATCGCTTCCCGTTCCAATTCCGATCACCACCACCTTTCTTGTTGGCTTCAGCCACCATGTCCAACCTAAACGTGCTCGGTCGAGCAGCGATCATGTGCTTGCGGACATCCGCTGGCAAGCCCTAAATATACCTCTTGATCTTTCGTGACGAGGGTGTCACTTGATCTGGCACCAGCCGTGCCATCCCGTTAAACTTCGTGGTGTATTGTTGATGTGTCATTGTTCCCGCCTCCAGCTGCAGGAACGCTCTCTCAACTTTGTCCATCTCTCGGTGAGGACAGAACTCCTCAATCACTAGCCTTTTCAGCTCTGCCCACTTCATCCTTCCAGTTACCCAACTACCCTCGGCTTGGACAATATTGTCCCACCAACACAAAGCCGAGTCCATAAATGAGTGGGCAACAAACTTCGCCTTATGATCTTCCCGGCACTCGCTGATATCGAGAACAACTTCCATCTATCTCACCCACCGGTGAGCCATAGCAGCAGTGTCGTTACCATCAAAAGTAGGGGGCATGCATCTTTGAAATGCCCCATAGTTACAGCCTCGTGTCATTTCCTGCACAGGCTCTTCTTCTTTTTCCTCATCTTAGCGGAAAACCGTCTGAATCTCTCGTCTCTCCTATCCTCCTAAGGACCTATTCCTCTCTCTTCTTTCTCCTTCTCTTACATCCTTAATCACTTTAGTCACTACAGTTGGTAATATCATCTGCATGACCTGATGCACTTCTTCCATAACAACCTCCTTCACTAAGGCTCTCAGGTTAGCACTCTCGCCTCCGCCCTCTAGATGAGGGGTCTCGGGTTCTTCATGAACCACCTTTTTGGCCCTAGGCCCTCTTCTCGTGACCCGTGGTTCAGCACCACGTCCACCACGAACTCCACCACGTGAAGCCTTCGATGATCTACCATCAGCCATCCTCTAACATACTATAAGATTCAAACACCAACACGGTCATTCAAAGGAATAGCTCAATTCATGTCAAATATAGTAAGTCCCTAATTAAAGTGGCCAGCTGTGATTAGCCACTTACTTTACTCTTCATACCCCAAGCATTACCTATCCTGACTACATCAGTATCTAAATCTACAAACAACATGTAAACCACATAACATGTGCACATAATGCCTGTTATCATTAAGAAAATACATGATGACACGCAGCTACTCGGACTGGTATTCCTTCCCTTTCCATCCTATTTTCAGTTTAACTTTAGGTTTCTTTTGAAATTTTACCCGTCTCACTTAAACTTCGGCTCTGATACCAACTTGTAAGGCCCCGTTCCCGGGACGCTTATAGCTGGTCAATCATTGCGCATAAAACATATATTTTCATTAACTTAAAGAAAACATTGTAGCGGAATCATTAAAACAACCATTTCATTTCATTATAAAAGCTTTTGCAAAATATTACATCGTTATCAAATTACAAAGTACATGTTTCATTACATCACAAAAGCATTATAAAAAAATGGATGCCATCCAAAAAGAGCCAAGTAGCTGCCCCGTGCCATCCTCAGCAACCTCTACCTGCTAACTGGAAACACATAAAAGTCAGCGTTACTGAGTGAGTTCTAGTTTTAATATAAAAGATACTTTATTTTTGTTAAAACCGTTCTTTACTTTCTTTCAAACCATACAATATCGTCGTACATGATCACAATCATACATACACATAGATAACATCATTATTATCTTTTTTACTATTCATCACTTTCTTCTTTATCTCTTTATCTCTTTATCTCTTTATCTCTTTCCGGATCAGTGTCATCAGCTATACCGCAAACGTATGCACACAGTGGGTACTAGGCCGAAGATCATTAATGACTTCCATAACACACAAAGCCTGGCACCAGCACCGGGGCAAGCGACAAAGATCCCAACTGTATACTACACCCTAAACATATGCACAAAGCGAGTACTGGGACGAAGATCATAAATGACTTCCATAATGCATAAAGCCTGGCACCAGCACTGGGGTGAGTAATCAGTATAAACCATGTACTATATCACTGGTTAGTCATAAAGACTAAACCCCTGCGTGTATCCTTAAGGGTTAGCTAAACCACACAAAGTTGAGCTTACGACATTTTAGAGCCGTCCACCTCCATACATTTTGCTTGCAAGCCTTTCTTTACATTCTTTTTCATTAATGCATGCATTCTGTAATTATGTTCCTCTTTTCATTATCTTTGACTTTACATTACATAATACTTTATCATTTCTTTCACAACTATAACACGTAAAGCCATGGGAAAAGATAAACATACATAACAGGAACATAAACATAATCATACAATATTGCCATACAGGCACCATCATACATGCATAACACATCATACACCATCATGCAACGCCCATCACATCATCTATGAGTCCAAAAAGTCAACTTACTTTACCCTCGGGAACATCCCAAGTCAAAGCCTACATTTAACTTTATCCCCAAAAATCCTAAAATAATCTAAGTCTTTAGGCGCATGAACACTATGAGGTGCATGAGCACTATGCAGGCGCATGGCCTTTCAGACACATGAGGAACACTTAGACGCATGAGAAACTTTCAGGCGCATCAGCACTATTGGGGCACATGGGCAACACAGGCGCATGGGCAACTTCCATGCGCATGGGCACTATTTAGCGTATGAACTTTAAGTCTCATGACCTTCCAGTCGCATGACCCTCAGTCGCATGGCCATCCAGGCTCATGAGGAAATTTCAGGCGCATTAGCCATATTTGGGCACATGAGGTTTCGGGCGTATGGGAACACTTAGGCAAATTCTATAACTTAGGCGCATGAGCAGCCTCATTCGTACCTGAACTTCAAATTTCAGTCCCCAATCATTTTCTAACTTGTTCTTAGCTTATATCATCCATCCTAAGCCTTAGAAACACATTCACATCATCATACACAAGTAACATAGCCCAAACTCAAACCCCACCCGAATCACACACGAACACATACATACCAACATTATAAAAACATGTTCACATGCATTTCCAGCCCCAAAATTTGTTAAAACATGTAAAAGAAGGATTCTAGAACTCACCTTAGCAGCATCTTCGGGTAAGACTTTGTTAGATCAAGAAGAAGGCTGGTGCAACCAAAACCAAATCACTTAGACAAATTTTGGTACAACTTACAAAGGCATCCGAAGCCAAGTGTGGAAGTTTCGAGGGAAGTAGAGTTCTTTTGAAGATAGAGTGAAAGCTTTACTTCCGAAGGCAAAACTCTACTTCCAAAGATAAAGTATTCACTTCCGAAGATCAAGTCTCAAAAGAAGAAATCAGAAGACTGCTTTCGAAGTATGAATAAAGAATAAGTCTATAAGCCTCGGAATAAGTAGCCTCTTCCGAAGTATAAGTGGCTTCGGAAGTACTTGTTCTACCAAAGCCATTTAACCTTCGGAAGACATTGCTATGAACCAGCGGACATAAGTATGGTCTCTGACACTCTGTTGCAGACCTCTGATACTGCATGGCGTTTTCTCAAAGAGCCATGTAGTTGACAATGTAGAGTATGTGGACATCATCCAACAGATGGAACTTTTAATCTCCCATAACAAGCTTTCTAAGGTCCTGTGGCAGCAGGTGTAGCATACTTAACACAAAGGACAATTAGGCAAAATTGGCTAAAAAGTCGGATGATGCTATCTTTGTTGGATACTCTTCTAGCTCCAAAGCTTACAAAGTATACAACATTAAGAATCAACAATTTGAGGAGTCATCCAATATAGTTGTTAATGAGCACACTCCTTGTGTTATGGGGAATGGCCCTGATCATATCTTTGATTTAGAATTGTTTCCAAACTATT
>BJCM01264133.1:0-11938 GCA_018326385.1 Flaveria bidentis
AACGATCATACATATTAGACGATCCGATTCCCAATCAACCTAGTGAGGATGATGAGGAGGCCTACAATATTTGGGTAAAATACACTGAGGACTCGGTCCAAGTATCTTGCCTCTTGTTGGCAAGTTTGACTCCAGATCTCCAAAAGGAGTATGAACATCATGGAGCATACGACATGATAACCCAATTGAAGGAAACATTCTTATTAGAACCCTTGGAAGATTAACATTTAGTCTTTTATTGTCTATTTTATATTTTGTACTAGTATAGGGACTAGTTTTGTAAATTGTTAGTTCCTTAGTTTCTAGTATAAATAGCTTAGACTAGAGTAGAGAGAGTAGTGTGTGAGTTTTAGTTGTTAACTGCTTTCTTACTCTTGTAATTGTCTTTACTATATCAATGAACTGTGAATTTGTTGATATTGCTTGATTTGATTACAATTGTTTGTATTTTCTTGAACTGTTTACATATATCATTACAGATTGAATCAATTGATCCTATCACTTTGACTGACTTATGAAGATGCCATTTTCAACTTACTTCACTTAAATTCCCAGAAAGAAATTGAGTTCCCCCATGGCACTCATTTCAAACCTATCTTTCATCAGCCTTTCAAAGTCTTTGCAGAGCTTTAAATTAGTTGACCCAAAGATAATGTCATCCATATATACTTGAACTAGCATAATATCATTTCCTATTTTTTTGATGAAGAGAGTTCGATCAATAGTACTCCTCTTGTAGCCATGCTGACAAAGATACTGTGATAGAGTCTCATACCACTTCCTTGGTGTTTGGTGCAACCCATAAAGAGCCTTATCAAGCTTGCAGACATAATCAGGATAATCAAGATCTACAAACCCAGGTGGTTGTTTGACATACACCTCTTCATCAATCACCCAAAAAAGAAAAGCACACTTGATATCAAGTTGGTAAACCTTGAAGTTCTTAGATGCAACAAAAGCTAGGAATATCCTGTCAGCTTCAAGTCTTGTTACAGGAGCAAAGACATCTGTGTAGTCAATTCCTTTTTCTTGAATATACCCTTGAACAACCAGTCTTGCCTTGTTCTTGATGACAAGTCCTCTATCATCCTTCTTATTTCTGAACACCCATTTAGTTCCTATAGTAGTCTTCCCATGAGAAAGAGGACATAGGTTCCAGACCTTCTGCCTTTTGAATTAAAGCAGCTCCTCTTGCATAGCTTTAACCCAACTTCCATCCTTTAGAGCCTTATCAATTTTCTTTGGTTCTATTTGGGACAAGAAACAAGAGTGAAGACTAACATTTGCATCATGGGTTTGTCCTCTTGTTTTTACCCCTATATCAACATCTTCAATGATGTTGGTGGAAGGGTGAGACTTGTGGTTCCATAGCTGAGGGATCACAACAAGTTGCTTAGACATATCTAAATTAGATAAATTCAGATATGGAAATGAGGATTCACCCTCCACATCAGCACACTCATCATTATTAACTTGATCCAATGAGTGTATGACATCATTGATATTGTCATCAATGGAGTGGTTATCAACATCAAGAAATTCCTGATCACTGTCACCAACACCATGCTCTCCAGCATTTGAAGCTCCTTCTTTTGAGTTGTGTACCTTTAAACTGGAATTTGAAGGTACTCTAGAAGCATCAGTAGGATTTGTCATTGATGTGCTGGTAGAAGCTTCATTTGTAGGATTTGTTACCACTGGAGCTGAAGATGTGTAGCTTGAAGGTGTACTCAGCTCCAATATTGGATCAGGATCACCTGTAGATAATATATCTATAGACCCTGAAACATGCTCACAAGATTTATTAAAACAATTGGTAACTAAATCAAGATCAAATAGCCAATCTAGACCAGAACTTTTCACACTGGGAGTGTGCTCATTGAAAGTCATATTGGCTAACTCTTCAACTGTTCTAGTTCTAAGATTGTATACTCTATCAGCCTTAGCTTGGGAAGAGTATCCAATGAAGTGTCCATCATTTGATTTCTTAGCAAACTTGGCAATTTGAACTTTGGTATTCAAGATGGTGCAAGGACATCCAAATGATCTGAGAAAACCAATGAAAGGTTTTCTCTTATGCCAAAATTCATAAGGAGTCTTACCATGAGTCTTAACCACTAAAACTTTGTTTTGCACATAACAGGTAGTATTGTAGATATATGATGTTCCTAGTTTATGTGCTTAAATATAAACGTCTTTCATTTCTTACACATGTGTAATGTAATTACTCAATGAAATATGATATGCGTTTGATGTTTATTTATCTTTAATTATTTCATATTATTATTGTGTTAAGCATAAGTCATATGTATGAACTTCATATATAGGTTTGAGAGTGTTGTACATAATTCTAAGTCAATAATGATTCGGAAATGTGTTCAACTTAGTCGGGTGATTATTCATGCTAATGGATGGACCATACGCATGAATATATCATGCTTATGGATCAGTCGCACGACTGAACCAGGAGACTGGATCAGTCGTATGATTGAGACATAAGATAGACTCAGTCGCACGACTGAACCTTCAGTCGTGCGTATGAACCAATCACATGATTCAGTCGCACGACTGAACCATGCTAATGGTTCAATCGTACGAATGGAAACTGCAAACCTATAAATACCACTTAATTCGTGGAAAAACATAACTTTTGAACACTTTGAGAGATACTTTGAATATTCATAAACCCTAGTCGTCCAGAGCGTCCTAAACAGTCAATCCAACTTCAAAGTTCAATCTTGATCGATTCCTACTCATTCTTAACGTTTAGTTCATTGTTATATCGATCGGGTTATCGTTCTCACTGATTGGATCAATCAAATATGATTCCGCACTATTTGATCTAGTTTCACGTAGAATTTGTTAGTACCCCGTACGTACACGGTCCCTAAAAAGTGGTATAAGAGCCTTGGCTCATGATTTTGCGTTGGATTCGATTAGTTTTGGTGTTAAAAACCTACATTTTAAATCAAAAGAGTCACCACTTTGCTTCAAAATGCGTTTTCGACATTTGCATGCATTAAAGTCTTAGTTTTTCATTATACGGCAGATTAGGGTTCCTGGGAAACTCGTATTTGTGTCAAAGTGTCAAAATATTCAATTTTACAAATACAACAGCCTTCAGTCGCATGATTTGTCCATTCGTACGATTGAACTCAATTGTATACTCCATCCGCACGACTGAACTCAGTCGTATCCCTCATTTACTGAACAAATCCAATCGTTTGATTCCAATCATCTTGTTCATACGCATGACTGAATCCAATCGCATGATTGAATTCATTCGCATCCTTCATTCGCACGAGTGATCCATACTCATAGCCCATTTGCACGAGTGAAACTGTCCTATTCCAAAAGTACCAAGTTTAAAGCAATGGAAGATCAATTTGCTGAATTTACTGCCGGAAAGGACTCTCGCATCCAGAACCTTCTACTTCTAGAGAATGAGATTGGAAATCATAAAAAACCGCCAAAGCTATTAATGTTAGATGAGATTCCACAGTGGAAACAGAGGTTTGAAATCAATTTAAATGGAGTTGACCCAAATCTTTGGACATCCATTGAGATTGGTTATACGGTACCAGTCAGTGCTAATGGAGTCAAGTTGACGTTGGGAGGAATGAGTGAAGCTCAGAAGATTCTGTTCAATGCTGAAAAGAAAGTATTTGCCTTGTTGACTCAGTCGATACCTAAGGAAAACTTTCATCAGTTCTATGAGAACAAGCAGGCTAAAAAAGTTATAGGAGACATTGGAGAAAAGATATGATGGAAACGCAACTCTCAAAGCACTGAAGGCTAAAGCTCTCAAAAAGGAATTTGATTATTTCTCCTCGATAGGGAATGAGAGCTTGGATGATATTATTAACAGATTCTATCATCTGATGAGTGAGTTACACACTCATGGTGAGACAACATCTATGGAAAATAAAGTTTCAAGCTTTGTTGATGGTTTGCCTGATAAATGGGAATCATTTGTGTCTAATCTGAGACAAAACAAAATTCTTGTGACGTTAGACAATAATGATTTCATCTTGAAGTTAAGGGAGGAAGACATGTGAATGAAATACAAGTTGAAGAAAGGATCCTATGTTCAGAATCCTTCACTTTACAACTCAGTTCCAACTCCAGCTGTTTTAGGAGCACCGTTACAAACAAAATTCGTGTCTACTTCTTCTGCTCCTTCCCAAAACAGTGCATTAGGAACCGAAACGTCAGGGTCATCTGGAACCCAATACATAGTTCCTGAAACAAATACTACAAAGTTGAAGACCGAGAATCTCAGTAATGTCACAGTGGAAGTTGCCAAAGAGCACATGGATCATCTAGCGGCTGTTTTACAATATTATGATAGTTTAGTTGCTGGTAAGATTGGAAATTTTCATCTTGCAGATGAGGATTATGAGCAAGTTGATGAAAATGAGCTAGAAAGAATGGACATAATGTGGGCCTTGGCTAGTGTTGTCAGAAGAGCAAAGAAGTTTGTCAAAAAGACAGGGCAGAATCTAGTTGCTACTAAAGATACGACTTTTGGTTTTGACAAAACCAAAGTCACATGCTTCAACTATGGTGAAAAGGGGCACTTTAAATGTGAATGTGTAAAGCCCAAGAAAACTGGTAATGGAAAACCCATTACCCACATTCAACCATCAAGACAAAGATATGATTGTAACTACTTCTTCAAGTAAAGAGACAAAGGATTTGATTGCTCAAGGTGATGAAGGGCAAGACTGGTCCTTCCGATTTGTTTCTCCGGGTGAATCAATTATTGCCTTTGTTGATGCACTGGATGATGGATCTGCTAGTGAAGGTGAGATCATAGTTGAGCAAGCAATGTTAGATACCGAAGAAGCTGTGAATGTTGTAAATCACTTGGTTGAGGAAGAGATCAGAGCAACAAACTCAGAATCTCCAATCACCGAAGAGTCTGATACGGCTTTGATGGCTGATTCGTCTGATTCCTCACAGGTAAGTTCTTATGACCAATTATTTGAAAAACATTCTTGTACTGAATATGACAAATTTAGAGAAAACATTGATCTAAAATTTACAAGGTTATTTGAACACAATGATAATTTAGTAAATGACTCACAACTCTGCACTGAGGCCAATCGTATTTTAAAACAAATTGAGTGCAGTTTCAAAGAAAAAATAGAACTTTGGGAAAACAACTAAGGGAAACCGAGGTTGTTGCATTAAATCAAGCAAATGACATCAAGTTTTATTTAAATTCTTTGGAAGAAACGAAAAAGGAAAAAGCTATTTTAGAAGTCGAAGTTGAATCCTTAAAACAAAAACTGCACAACTTGGCTAGTTCTTCACACATAGTTCAAAACTTAGGGAAAGAACAAAATAATGGGGAAGGTTTGGGTTATAAAGTAGTTCTGCCACCACTGCAATCCTTTTGAACACTAAATGTAGACCAATCAATAATAACCCATTAAAGGATCATGTGGTGTCCACTCCTCTGGTTAGTGATCCCGATTCTACGGGCAAACCTATGAAGAATAACACTAAACAGAAGGAGTCTACTTTAAAATCAAAAGAAAAGATGCCTATTAAAAATTTGGATGATCAAGTTGAAAAGGTTAATTTAATGTCAGGTTCACACACGTCTACTTCTGAACCCAAAATGACTAATCCAGTTAACCAAAAATTGTTACTCATCAAAGTCCAAATAAACTAAAAGTTAAAGATGTTAAAATTTTAAAACAATTAATTTTGTTAAAGAAGCTGAACCATCTAAAAGAGAAGTGACAAAACCCAACGAGACACAACTCACACCCTTACCAAACTCAACCCCATATAAAAATTTTCTTCAATCTGTAGAAGGGAGATCATGCTACAGTTGTGGAAAACAAGGACATATATCTTCTAATTGTTCTTATTATTAGACGCCCAAAAAGAAAATTGAACTTTATGATTCAAAACCAAGTTTTTGTAAAATGAGATCTAATACTCCACCTAAGAGTATTAGTGAACCTAAAGTTCAAACTATAAGTCAGTCGTCTGTTGTAACATCTCGTAATTTATGTTAACTACAAGTTAACTTCGTTTATTCTTATAAGGTTCATTATTGTCAATTATGAAAATCATGGGTTATTTATGCTTATCTTCTTGTCATTAATCTTTGATATATAAAAGTTAATAATCAAGCTATTAAATTATATAATAATAATAATATTAACAATAATAGTAATGGTAAAAATAATAATAATATTAGTAATAATAATAATAATTGTACCAACTTATAAGGTTAGCAAACTTAAAAATGTTTGAAACTTAAAGAAAATAAATTTTAAGGGGTTCTATTACCAATTTAGAAACTTGATATTGAAGTTGGTACAATAAATGTTAACTATTGAAACAATAGGGACCATTTGTGTAAATTAATCAAAACCCAAACCTCTTTCTTCCCCTCCCCCGTTTTTTCGGCAAACTCACCGGCCACGTCCGGCCAACTCCGGCAAGTCCAAAAACGGTTAAAAGCGATCGATTCATGACCCAAACTCGATCCTCAATCTTCCTAGAACATGTGTCGAACTTGAATGCATCATTTAATCGGGTTAAAACACCGGTTACAAAGCTCAATCGATTGAATAACCGATACCTTTAATTTCATAGTCGTTCGAGCATTAAATCTTAATAATAATCTAATTAAATGAACATACACAATCATCTAACTAATCCTAAGCGGTCATTACAATCAATTTCACCTGAAAAACACCATTTCATCGAAATTGATTCATCATCGCAAATCTGCAACACACTCAAAACCCACCTCTCGAACGATTTAAACCAAAATCAACATAGGGCTTTGCATCAAGAACATTATTCGAAGCTTTCCTCGAGTTTTATTTGATTTCCATCATCATTTTCATATCAATCGGATCCTGTTGTAGTCGCGACTTGTTCTTCACTTGTGCATATCGAGTTAATCTATAATACAGGTAATTAAAAATATATACATACTCGATTTTAGTCAAGGAACGAAAGCTCTAAACATAATTTGATTAACAACATCGATTGGTGGTTCAATTTCGAATCAAACGAAACTAGGGTTCTTGGAGAATTGGGGATTTGTTTAGGTTTTGTATTTAAGAATTAAAAACAGGTACACATCACAGCTGAGGCCTTTGGTTTACTAGTTCCATGCTCACATTCCATCTTAGAGTCCCGGGTTCGAACCCGGTGACCTCCAAAATTTTTTTAGGTTTTTTGCAACTTTTAAAAATATATAAAAAATTTTTAAAATTATAAAAAAATCACTTTATAAACTTTGTGTACTCTAAAATCATTTAATTGTTTCCTATAAGTTATTTATAAAAATATCTTTACATTTTATTTAATATTTTTAAACTAATAATATAGTTAGTATGTATTTTTATAAAATTTAGATTGTAAACACTAGTTCAATTGATGCGAATTATTAGTTCAAACATTGCTTTTAAATTATTGATTAAATCGTGTTTATTTTATTTAATTGCAAAACCTTATTTAAACTTTATGAATAATACAAAATTTTTATAAATGTTATTCTTATTCCATATTTTTTATATAAAATATAAACATATTTTTTTCAAGGAAATATAATTGATTTTCCTTTGTTAAATATAGTTGACAAAACCCCAAACATCAAATTGAACTATAGTCTATGATAATTCGTTAAACTTATTATTAAACTTTAACATTGTGTGTATATATATATTTAGGTGCCTTGTGATGATTCATCTTGGAATAACGTTGTTATTTTTATTAATCTTCATTACATACTTAATTGCCATGTGAGTTTCCTTGCCCCTTTTTATAATATTTCACACTATTTTCGGGTGAAACATGATACTTATTCAACATACACTTGTAAATGTTTAAACTTGTAAAGCACTTGCAATTCATCTTTACATTTTGTCATGGTTATTTGTGTGTTGTAAGTGTTATATGAGATACATATTTTTTTTGCAATTATTAACTATTACTAGCCTGACGACGTCTTAGATCTTTGGGCCTGACAAGCCTATTTGGTGCTAAAGCCGATGTATTGTCGGCTCCTGATGACGTATGCTTGTTCATCATGGGAACCAAATACACTTAGCCAATCATATATACTTGTAATCAAGTTGAGGTTTGGTTGTAACGATATGTGTTCTATAAACTTGCTAACTCATAATCTATGACATTAATTGCTACTTGTAAACTTTGTTATATTATGTATGTAAAACCCTTGGAAACTCACCAACTGTATAATTGACCTTTTATTTTTATCATGTTTCAGGAAATGCTCAAGTTTAAAGTCATCAAATGAAGCTTGCAATAATCTAGGATTTGGACTTCGATAATTGAATAAAAGGATTATGTTATGTTTGTTTTGCTTTGAACTGTTTCATGTTTGAGACATATGTTTGTACTTTCCTTTGAAACTTATAATTTTAATATTTATATTCAAAGTTTGTGTTATGTGGTTGTGAACAATCTTAACCCTCACATCTTGACGATTCCACCTTCAAGGTTGGGGTACAGATTGGTATCAGAGCCCATGACTATAGGGATTTAGGTTATTAGAAATGGTGACCTAGACTATAGTTTATGCATGAACCTCATAGAATAATATTTATATTATTTTGTAAAAATACATTGTTTGCATGCTACATAATACTATGCCTTCTTATGTGCAACTTGATGCCTTAGCATAGGATTGCCTTGTGAATGCTTAAACTTTGTTACTTGTCTCCCCTAGACTTGTTCTTTATTTCTTTAATTCTCCCCAACGAATGAAACTTTTTTAAACTTATTCTCGACGACATGTGGAATCTACACTTATTATCGTGGGTTAATTCCTTAGACTCTATGTCTAATCTATGAAAATCTCATCAAGGTTTTGATTTCATGAATCTAAGAAATTTGTGTGGCTCATAGACACCTGTATCCTGGTTTTCCTGGCAAAAGGCCTACGGGCTAAGGCAAGCATTTCGCATAAATCCTACGGGACTAGTTATGCTTACCTGGGGATTTCTAGGATGAGTGATAAACTATGGTCAACATACACAAATTCCTAAGGCAAATGGGTCAATTTACCTTGACGTGTCAACGTTTCCAAATGGTAATGCGTTACCAAATGGAACCATTCCATGTGCCATACAACTTTTGACTTATCCTTGTTAAAACTATAATCCTTTTTATTCTCATCCCCATGTCTAACTCATTTTGTATATATTCCAGCATGTCTCGTCATCATGGAAAGCATGGAAGTTCCGATTGTAAGTTAGCCGCCATGATTACCCGGCAAATGACTGTTATCATCCTGACCATGGTTGCTGAACTTAATAGCACGTTAATGACCAATTCTAGCAACAATGGAAATGGTCAAGGAGAGAATAGTGCTAACCAAGGGCGTAACAACCAAACCTATACCTTCAAGCATTTTAGTTCTTGTAAGCCCACTAGTTATAGTGGCAAGGAAGGAGCCACTGGTCTTCTTGAGTGGTTCGAGAGCATGGAAAACACTTTTGTCAATTGTGAGTGTCCCGAGGCACTCAAAGTTTGTTAGGCCACTAGTATGTTCCAACAAAGGGCACTTACTTGGTGAAATAGCGAGAAGAGAAATCGAGGAGCTGATGCTGTTTTGGCACTGTCTTGGGGTGAGTTCAAAAACATCGCCATCGCGAAGTTCTGCCCAAGGAGTAAACTACAAAAACTGGAGGAGGAATTCTAGAACTTGAAGCAAGATGGTGGTGACCATTTGGCCTACTCAACTAGGCATCATGAGTTGAGTATATTGTTGCCCCATATGGTCGACACTGTCCCTCGCAACATCAAGAACTTCATCAAGGGTGTACCACCCCAAATTCAAGATGCTGTGGTGGGTAGCCGGCCCACAACTTTGGAGGAAGCTATCACTATCACCGCTCAACTCACCGAGAATCATATACGAGCGCGCACCATGTCTGTGAAGGGTGCAAAGAAGGTGGAAAAGACAACTACCGAGGCTGTTAAGGAGACCAAAGCCTAACTGTCTTACAACAACAACAACAAGAAACGCAAGTTCACATCGACGCACAACTATGTCGTGGCTGCACCCAAGCAACCTCAAAGACAACTTGTACTCGTGGCTGCACCTGTGGCACAAGTGCCTGGGGCTAGGGCCTATGCTGGTCCTCAACCTATGTGCAACACCTGTAGGTACCATCATCCGGGAAACCAACCGTGCCGCATCTGTACCTTATGCGGTAAATATGGTCACTTGGTGGTGACTTGTCACCGAGAACCTAATAATGTCGCGATGCTCACGAACCGTGTTTGCTACAACTGTGGGGAACATGGTCATTTTCACCCATAATGCCCTCTTCTTGTGGGTAATGTTCCACAAGCCCGAGGACGTGCTTTCAACATCAATGCAAATCAAGCACAAGCAAACAATGATGTGGTGAATGGTATGTTAACTTACCCTTAACTCTTATGATCTAAGTCTTTTCATGTGTTACCTGTATTGTTAAATACCTTTAAAACTTCCCAGGTATGTTCCTTATTAATAACACTTATGCCTACGTCCTATTTGATTCTGGAGCCGATAAGAGTTTTGTATCATTAGAGTTTGAACCCATTCTTGCTAAGCCACCTACGAAACTAGAAAGACCTCTCACCGTTGAAGTCACCGATGGAGAACCGATCACCGTTAATATCGTTATTGGCGATTGTATTCTGAGTCTCGGCGCACATGATTTCCTTATCGATCTTATTCCTATGAAACTTGGAAGCTTTGATGTCATCATTGGTATGGATTGGTTAGCCGAACACCATGCCGAGATCATTTGTTTCAAGAAGTGCATTCGTATACCGTTACCTTCCAGGGATACATAGAAGGTGTTTGGTGGAAAATCCTCCAAAGGGCTCAAACTCATGTCGTGCACCCAAGCCCGAAAGTGCCTAAGCAAGAACTAATGGCTTTCTTGGCTTATGTGGTCAACATGAAAGTCAAAGGGAAAGATCTTAAGGATGTCCCGATTGTATGAGACTTTCTAGAAGTAATTCCCGATGACCTTAGTGGCTTACCTCCCGTACGTGAAGTCGAGTTTAAAATTGATTTGATTCCGGGAGCAAACCTCGTGGATAAGTCACCATATCGACTTGCACCATCAGAAATGCAAGAACTCTCTAGTCAACTTCAAGAACTATCCAAGAAGGGCTTCATTCATCCTAGCTCTTCTCCTTGGGGTGCACCTGTTCTTTCGTGAAAAAGAAAGATGGATCGTTTCGTATGTGCATCGACTATCGTGAACTTAACAAGCTTACCATCAAGAACCGCTATCCTCTTCCTCGTATCGATGACTTGTTTGATCAACTTCAAGGAACCGCTATTTTCTCAAAGATCGATTACGTTCTAGTTATCATCAATTACGAGTCCATGACGATGATATCCCAAAGACTGCGTTTCGTACTCGATATGGGCACTATGAGTTCATGGTTATGTCTTTTGGTTTAACAGACGCTCCTGATATCTTCATGGATCTCATGAATAGAGTATGCAAGCCTTATCTGGATAAGTTTGTGATCGTTTTCATTGATGACATACTTATCTATTCCAAGTCCCACACCGATCATGAGCTACATCTACGACAAGTTCTTGAGTTGTTGAAGAAAGAGAAATTGTATGCGAAGTTCTTGAAGTGTGAATTTTGGCTTGAGGAAGTTCAATTTCTAGGACACGTGGTGAATAGCCAAGGCATTCACGTTGACCCTACAAAGGTGGAAGCTGTGAAGACCTGGTGTGTTCCTATAACTCCAACCGAAGTTTGTTCTTTCCTTGGTCTTGCTGGATATTACCAGCGATTCATTGCCAATTTTTCGAGAATCGTGAAGCCGCTCACTTCTTTAACATAAAAGAATAAACCGTTTGAGTGGGGGTCCGAGCAAGAAGAAGCTTTTGAAGCGTTAAAGCACAAGTTGT
>BJCM01264144.1:2361-14521 GCA_018326385.1 Flaveria bidentis
AGTTTCAAGAACTTAAATAAAATCTTAAGGAATAACTTTATTAACTAATTATACATAACATGGTTAAATGAAAAGGTGAATAACTAATTATTAAATGATTATTTAAATAACTATTTAAATTATTATTTATTTAACATATAGATTTATAATGTTTCAAAATAATCTTCATTTGAAATAGTGTGATTTAAACGATGAATATTTAAAGAAATGTTTGGACCAATAATAATTTATTAATTATTTTTTAAAATCTATAATAATAAACCAAGAATAACATTTGTTAAAATATTTTATTAAAAAGAATATTTTTAGAAAAAATTATAAAAATGATCTAATGATTTTAAAATATTAAAAGTTTACAAAAATCTATTTTTATAGTTATTAAAAATTTTCTACAATTAATTTAAGGGCTAGAAAGCTTAAAAATAATATTTGAGGGTGCTCGGGTTCGAACCCGGGACATCAAGGTTGAGATGTGAGTGAGTGACTAGTAAACCAGGGCCGTAGTCATGGCATATCTCGACCTTTTTTTAAGCAGTATTACAAATCAACCCCCAAATCACACGAACCCTAGATTGATTCGAACCAAAATTGAACCTCTGATTGATATTGTTAATAAAATAAACCATAGGGCTTTGATTTCCCATGCGAAACCGAGTATATTGATGTGTGAAACTTACGTGATTGAGTTCTAATTGATGATCTCAGGTTTAAGAACGCATCGCGACCATGAACAACGTTTGATCGAGGTTTAGATGATGTTGTTGGTTCGATTGATCAAATGGAAATCTTATAATGGTGGTAATGAGTATTAGCCCTCCATTAATTTTGATTTATGTTGCTTCGAACATGGATAACGTCTATGTTGCAGGTCGCGAATGGGGTTAATACCCGTTCATGATGTATGTGTGTGTTTCGTATGAAATTGGAGTTGCAGATGGTTTGAAGGAATTGATTTGAAAGTTTTAAAATGATTATCTAGTCTCGATTATGACTGTTTCATGTCGAACGAGTTAATGGTTTGAAAGTGGGTTTCGGTTTCGGTTTAACATTGATTATCAAGTGATTAATCCAAATTAATTTGGGTGTTTGATTCGAAATAGTCGAGGAGGTGATTCGATGACATTTAATTGGAATTAAATGGGTTCTTTTGGGTGTTTTTAGCTCGCCGAAGCTCGCCGGAATTGCGGCCGGATGTTGGCTGGAGATAGGGAGGGGCACCAGGAGTAAAAGGTTTTAAACAAATTTGCATTTTGGTCCCTGTGGTTCAGAAAACTTATATTTAATGTAAATAGTTTGTGAATTAAGTTTTTGAATTTACAATTTAACCCTTAATCTTTTAAAAGCCTAGTTTTAAAATTAATCCAAGTTACTTATAAAACTTTTATAACTTTATGTGTTTGTTTAACTTTAAAATTTAATTCTTTATTTTAATTTAGTAGTTAGAACCCATAAATAACAATTAACTTCATACATTTATAAAACTTTATTTTTATAACTTATAAAATTAATATAATTTGTTTAAATGATTTTAATAGATGGAAATTAAATAAAACTATTATCAACATTGGTTAAGTTGTACATTTGATGCATTTGATCCATTAGAATTATTAAAATAATTTTAATAACGGAAGTTCAAAATGGATTCGGGTTTAGGTTTAAGTCTTGAAAATAGGCGAATGTTACACAAGCTTCCTTATGTACTCTACAACCATTATTATACAATGTGAGGTTTCCATGTGAGTTCTCCATGCCCTATTTTTACTTTATTCACACCTTTTGGAGTGCAAAATGTTAACCTTATCAACTTACACTTGTAAACTTTTTATACTTGTAACGCACGTGCAATTCATATTTACTTTTTGTCATGGTTATTTGTATTATTGTGAGTGTTATATGAGATATATTATTATTTGTATTATTGTGAGTGTTATACGAGATACATTATATATTGACAATCATTAACTATTGCTAGCCTGGCGATGTCATAGATCTATGGGCCTAACAAGCCTATTTGGTGCTAAAGCCAATGTATTGTCGGCTCCTATTAATGTATGACTTGTTCATCATGGGAACCAAGTACACTTAGCTAATCGTTATAAACTTGTAAACTTATTCTTGGTCAAGGTTTGATTGTAGTTATATGTGTTCTAAAAACTTGCATAATTTTGAATCATTGACATGAATTGCTTTGTAAATCTTATATATATATATATGTTTAACCCATGGAAACTCACCAATTTTCAAAGTTGACCCTTTATTTTTAACATGTTTTAGGATTACTACTTGAGGATTTCTTCTAGCTCATATAGGACTTGGACTTAGTTTAATTAAATATCATGTGTTGTTGTTTAATTATTTATTGTATTGTAAAGTCTTAATGGTCTAGTATTGTTCAATGAAAAATGACTTTTAATATTATTTCAACTTATTTAATTCCATGAGCTATGAATGTTAGAACCGTGTACGGGATGGAGTACTAATTGATTTACGTGTATACCAACTCAAATAGTGCGGAATCCTATTTGATTGGCGATCCAATCAGTGAGAACGAACGTAGAATCGATCTTTGATTGAATCTAAACGTTAAGAACGATTGCAAACCTATTTAGTGCGATCTATGAACTTGGAATAGGTTCTCTCCGGTCTCTAGACGGCTAGGGTACGATTTATTACGTAGGGATTCGAATTGTTTGTTTTTCCACGAATTAAGTGGTATTTATAGGTTAGGGTTTCTCATTCGTGCGACTGAACCATTAGCATCGTCCAGTCGTGCAACTGAGTGATGCGGTTGATCCATCCGCATGACTGAGTGTTCAGTCGTGCGACTGAGTCAATCTCATGTCATAATCGTGCGACTGATCTAGTCTCCAGGTTCAGTCGTGCGACTGGTTCATTAGCATGAAGTTGTTCATGCGTATGGTCCATTAGCATGGGCCATTTGCATAAGAACTTCACACAACTAAGTTTAAATAGATTTCTCAACCATTCTTGACTAAGAACTATGTAAACAACCACAAAGCTATATAGTTAGTTCAGTCATACATTATCATACATTAAGCAACGAAATATTCAACATAATAAGCATAACCATAAAATATATTTCATTCAATATAAAATTTATTTCATTCAGTACCCATTCTATTACATATATGAAAGACATTTTCATTTGAGCTCCTAAACTAGGTACACATGTATCTACAAATCAGATCTTTGATTCTTTTTGTGCTAGTAAGGGCATTCTGAAGCAGTTCAGTGCTGTGAGGACTCCTCAACAGAATGGAGTCACTGAAAGAAAGAATCACACTCTCATTGAAGCTACACGTATGATGTTGATCGAATCTTCTTTACCCGTTATCTTTTGGGCAGAGGCGGTAAATTGTGCTTCATATGTTCTGAAAGGGTGTTGATAGTCAAAGATAAAATGAAGACTCCTTATGAACTCTTTCATAAGAGAAAGCCTTTGATTGACTTCTTTTGACCATTTGGTTGCTCATGCACTTTACTAAATACCCAGGCACAAAAGACGAAATTCGGTGCTGTGTCTGATGAATGTTACTTCGTCGGGTATTCTTCTTCTCAAAAAGCTTATTGGGTGTATAATAAGATAACCCGTATTATGCAAGAGTCTTTCTATGTTGACTGGAAGGAATCTAATTCCTCAGATGTTCGATCTGAACCTGCATGGTTCTTTGACTCCGATACGATGTTTAACTCTTTTAATCTTCTAGTTTTTGACGATGATGTGTCCATCTCCAACGTCTAAACAAATATCATTCCTCCAACTCCATTACCTGTCACTCCTTAAGTACCTCCACATACATCATGAAACGATGCTACATCAGTTGACATTGCATCCTCATCATCATTGTTTGCCATTCCACCTCTGGTTGTTTCTACATCTCCTCCCTCAACACCTTCATCTACTTCATCTCCATTTGTACCACCCAATTCTTTAATTGATTCTACCTTACCATCTCCATAACCTTCATCTACCCATCAATAACTTACCAGCCAACCCTTTTCAAATATCCTACCCATTACCACAGACTTCAAAACTTTGAAAGATCATCCCCATGATAATATCATTGGATCTATCAGTGATGGAGTTCAGACGCAGAGTCAATCTGGTTTGATTAACGTTTGCCTATTCTCTTGTTTTATATCCCAAATCGTCCCAAAAAATGTTCATGCAACTCTTTAGGATCCTTGTTGGGTTGAATCTATGCAATTAGAGTTTCAACAGTTTAGGAAACTCAAAGTGTGGACCCTGTTGATCTTCCACCAAACAAATGCCCAATTGGCACGAAATGGGTGTTCAAGAATAAACCCGATGACCGTGGCATTGTGGTGAGAAATAAGTCCATATTGGTGGTTCAGGGCTTTGCTCAAGAGGAAGGAATAGACTACACGAAAGTCTTTGCTTCTGTAGCCCGTCTTGAAGCTATTAGGATCTTTCTGGCACATGCCGCTCACAAGCAGTTCAAAGTCTATTATATGGATGTCAAATGTGAATTTCTTTATGGAGACATTGACGAAGAGATATACATGTGTCAACCACTAGGTTTTGAGAATCATGACTTTCCTGATAAAGTCTAAAAGCTTGATAAGTCCCTTTATGGTCTTCATCTGCCACCTCGGATCTAGTACGAGACTTTAACAAAATATCTCTTAACCAATGGTTTTTCTCGTGGCACCATTGATATGACTTTATTAAAGAAGGAAGTGGATGGTGAGATACTGATTGTCCAATTCTATGTCGATGATATAATTTTTGGCTCCACCAATCCGAAGTAAGTTTGAAGAAGTCATGCGTGGTCGATTTGAAATGAGCATGATGGGGGAGATGTGCTTTTTCCTTGGGTTGCAGGTTGAACAAAAGCCTGAGGGAATTCTCATTCATTAGGAGAAGCATATTAAAGAAATTTTGAAGAAATTCAAGATGGATGATGCTTCTCTTGAACTCACCCCTTTCACTACTCAAACTTGCCTCACTCCTGATGAAAACGGAAAACCTGTTGATCCTCATCTCTACAGATCAATGATCGGTTCCATTATGTATCTTACAACTAGTCATCCTAATATAACCTTCGCTATAGGATATTGTTCTTGATACCAATCTGCTCTGAAAGAGTCTCATGAAAATGCCGTCAAACAAATCTTTTGTTATCTTAAATGGTCTTCTCGTTTAGGATTTTGGTATCCTTATGGTGGGAATTTCGATTTACATGCTTATTCTGATAGTGATTCTAATGGTTGCAGGTTAAATAGAAAGTCGGTTACTGGATGTTGCCAATACCTGGGAAATTGTCTGGTATCTTGGCAGAGTAAGAAACAGACCATAGTTTCTTTTTCTATATGAGAAGGTGAATATATTGCAGCTTCCAGCTATTGCTCTCAAGTGCTCTAGATACAACATCAGATGATTGACTACGAGATCAACTTTCTCCATACACCGTTGTTCTATGATAACGAAGCAGCTATTGGCATTGCCAAGAATCCTATTCATCATTCTCGCACCAAGCACATTGAGACACGAATTCATGCAATTCATGATGCTCAGGAAAAGGATTTTATTGATATTATTCCCATTGACACAAAAAATCAAAAGGCTGATCTTTTCACTAAAATATTTGATAAACCTCGTTTTTATAAATTGATCTCTATGTTAGGATTAATATCATTTTAACCTACTTTTTCTTAAAAAACATTATCATGTACATATTGTTTATCTCTCTTTCTTTCTTTTCTTTCTTTCTCTGTTGTTTTGCATGCTCCGTAGCCTTTCCTTATCTTTCACATAATCATATAAAAAAATAATAATAAAAAAACATTTTTTTATAATTATAGTGATATGTAACTAAATAAGAAATTTGTACATCTTGCTTATTTGTAGAAATTTCGGGGGGAGAATATGTATATTAAATGTTCTATTTGTTTTCCTAAGAATACAAGAGTTGAAAAGGTTTAAATCCAACGCCTCTAAATTGGTTGATGATGAATTTTTAAAGATAATTGGATACAACAACAGAAAAACAGCAGCAATAAAGTCAATTGATGGAAATCAATACACACATCCTATCACAAAGTGGGGTTATGTTGAGAAGACAAAAGAGCTAGTGTTGCTGAGGAATGCAGAGAACAAGAAAGGTGATCAGATCAGGATCTTCGATCTTGTGGAAATCAAGTTGCTCCATCCTAGCTACACGTCATACTTACATGACAAATTCTTCCCAAAGTTGACTGATGAGAGATCTCAGAATGATCTATTCCTACATGTCCATATGATACAAGTGATTGACAAACTGTATGCCAAGGCTTACAAGAGAAGAAGATATGAGGCAGGGATTTTGAGAGGGTCTAACATCAAGGATGTGAGTGAGCTAAGAATCTTAGAGCAAGATGAGTTGGAAATAGTCCACAACAACAATGTTTTGGAAACCCTTACAATTCAAGAAGATGTACTGGGGCTTAGTTTTGAAACATTATAGAAGATTAGCAAGATGAAGATCAACTACAAGTATGATGATCAGAAGACTCCTGTCTCATTCTTCTACAACAAAATTATAGCAAGAGTGAAGGAGCTTTCAACTTTAAAGAACTTATTACAAGTGTCTAAGCCTAAGGGGGAGTATTGTTAGATCTAGGAATAATAGGTTTAGATCATTTTGTATAGGCTTAGAACTTTTATCAATACTTGTAATGAATGATTATAATTCATTATTTTGATGTATGCATTATGTATATAGGTTAACCCTTTATGTGTGTTGATTTATGTATGATTACAGGTAAAACATTATACTTGGTCAATTTGTAAATTTGACTAAGTGTAAGAATCATCTACAGATGAACAAATTTGTTCTTCCGTAGATATGTTTATTACAAAAAACAATCATCCGAATATCTTCTACGGATGAAGATCAAGCTCTGGAAGTTCAAATGAAGATACCTTCAGAAGAACAAATACCTTCGGAAGAACATGATACCTTCGGATGGCTAACATCACATCGATTCACACAATCAAACACAAACCTTAACAGCCGTCACATCAATAAATCATCAACCTTAAGACGATCAAAACATATATTGTTTGGTGCATTCATTCTTTATTCATCTGTAATCATTAATTAGTTTTAATGAAATACTTTTGAATCAAATCTTGTTTGCTTATTTATTGTGTTCGTATCATTGTATTCGTCATAACAAACATTTACTTGATTTGATATTTGTTCATAAAAACAATTAAACAAAAGTTAATGATCATCCCGCAATCATTAGCTTGAATCCATTCGTCTAACACAGATAATTCCTGATTGCAATCCTAGGATTCACAACCATGCCTTTCTTCATAAGATGGTCAGGATCATTCAGACTCTTAAAATGTCTTTTCATCTTATAAAGATCATGCAAAGGTAGATTGGTCATGTCCTGCCATGTGTAGACATCTTCAACACCTTGATCTCTGATGACATGCCATCTTCTGGATTAGTAGAGTAAGTCCAGGACAAGATGGGTCTTCTTAATGCCAAAGGAGCTGCTTGGATTGGAGTTGGTGAAGCTTCCCCTTGTTGCACATTGTCAAGATTTTTTGACTCATCTTGAGAATTGGATATGGATGCCTCTTTCTTCTTCTTCTTAGACTTTGGTTTAGAAGCCATCCTTTTCACCTCTTTGAACTCTTTAACTGAGAAGACCGGCCTGTAACACCTTGTTGATCATCTTTGTCTAGCTCAGATGGGTTTTCCTCTCTCATAGGTTTAGATTGAGAGGGGACAGAACCCTGATGTGGATCAGAAGATGAAACTTTTTGAGACTCAGCAGGAAGTCCAGGTTGTGTTATCTTAAAAGGTTCAACCTTAACCTCCACTTCTTGAGGGACCTGACTTGGTGGGGAGTGTAAGTCAACAAGTTTTCCTCTTTTGATCTTCTGCTTGATCACCCTAATGTGCTCATCCATAGTAGATAGAGATATAGGGCCAAGTCTCCTTCTGAAGAATCCATACAGCTTCAAGAAGCTCATCATCCTCTGCCTATCAACAGACTTCTTCATACTCTTTTAGATGATGGTTCTTGCCTTTGCAACCTCTTCTCTCATCATTCTCTTTGTTGTCTTTCTTTCTTTGGGTACTTTAAATTCAAGCTACTTAAGATACTCAAACTCTATATTTTCAAAGGACAAGGGAAGAAGTGCATCTGCCTGATAGAGGCCTGTGGCACTCAGGTAGTTGATCATGTTGATCCTATTAGTTTCTTTGTCTACCTAAGGTTCTTGTGGAGCCACAGCCTCTTGTACAGGGCTTTCTTGAACTGGTGAAAGGGTAGGAACATGTTTGTAGAGCCTTTTCAGTCTTTTTTCTTCCTTAAATTGAAGAAGCAATCTTGCATACTCTACCTCCTTCCTTTCTCTTGACATTTCCATGTGAGTCACTTCATTTAATTCCTCTAAGGGGAGGGAGATGATATTATCAATATCATAGTTTCTTATCTGTAAGTAAGCAATCCTAACTACCCTCAACTCATCATTTTGAGTGTTTGGTCTGGGAGCAGCCCTAATTGTAGCTTCCATGAAACTAGCAGATCTAGCAGAGGATCTTTCTCCCCTTAGCTTCTTTTTCCTCTCTCTCCTCCTCCTCCTCAATCTCCTCAGGAATCAGTTTCCTTACCTTTTATCACTCACAGACCTTTGTGACTCAGGGTGGTGAGAGCTTTGGCCTTTATTGCTTGGTGTAGCATTCAAGCTCTAGCCAGAGAGAGGTTGAGATGCACCTTCAACAGCAGGTATCTAATCAAGGGAATGGACTTCTAAAGCAGTTGTAGGTATGACAGGGCTCTTAGGTTCAATCATTAGGCCTTCAGTCAAGGTTTTCCCTTTGAAACTAATCTCAGGGTCTACCTTAACATCCAGTTGACCAATGACATTGCCTGATTTCCTCTGTCTCCTTCTAAGGCTGAACTCTTTAGTAATCCTATCTTGAATCCTTTGAGCCAACTTGTCAGCTTGTCTAGATTGGCTTGGATTGATAAGTGGCATGTTGATAAGGTCAAGACCTTCATATTAGTTCAAGGTCTGAAAATTGAAGACTTCTTGTTGCCCTATAACTCTTTAAAGAATAAGGTTTCTTCTTATAGCATCATACATCCACCCTATGATTTAGTTTGAAGTTCCTTGAGGTGGAGATAACACAGCCCTTGGAATGCCTTCCTAAAAAAGACTCTGAATGAAGGAGTCTATAGAGTCCACATCAATATGAACTTGAGGAAGTTGTTGAGTATGGACAGTTGCAAATGAATATGGTGAGTCCTCAAAGTCCATGCTCTGTGAAGAACTCCTAAGTTCTGTGATTGTAATGACTTTCTCCCCTTTTTTGGTAGCATCGCCCTCTTGCATAGGTGAGCTAGAAGTCAGGTCAATCACATTCATAGGTTCTTGTGTTCCTGGTTGAGCTTTTCTTAAAGCTCTCCCAGCTAGTTTCTCCTTGAGATAATAAATCTCAAGTTGCTGATCATTGACCTTATTATGTAAGATAGTCACCTGAGATTCAAAGTGACTAACCTTAGAGACTAGATAGGTGCATGTTTTTGATAGTTTTTGCACCTTTAGTCTCAGATTCCCCTCTTCTTCATCATAAAATTCAATGGGGATGAGATAATTGGACCAAAGTCCTCAGTCTCACCACCAGCATGATGTTCTTGGCTGCTGGTTTTCCTTTGCTCACTGACTACTTCAGATGGAGTATCAGTGGGCTGAGTTTCCATGGTTGAGGTCTTAAAGATATAATCACTTGCAGAAGTGAGAGCCTCTTCCATATGGACTTCCTGAGTAGAGTCAGGAAGATCCACCTCAGTGGTAGGTGGATGATATGGGCTAGACATGGGAGAGTTAGGAGCACTCATCTATCTTTAATTAGGAGAAGAGTAGAGAGACTTATGATACTCACTAAAACCTAAGTCTTCATCATCATACAAATCAAGGCTAGGAATTGGTTGGTTGAGATCTAAAGGTTGGGGATGGTAACTTTCCCCTGAAGGTTATTCACTAGAGTATTGAGACTCTGAGTGAAGGCTTAAGGTTGTTGGGCTAATGAGCTCATCAGTCTGAGCATGAGGAATCTCGGGACTGATAGTTGAAGTAATGGGAGTGGTTTGCACCTTAGGAGAAGTGGGAGTTCCAGTGTCCACTTCCTCTTGTGTGGGTAGTAGTATGGGGGCCTGCACAAACTGAGTAACTTGTGCAGGGGTTCATTTGGATTTTCTTTTGTAGGTGAGAGTGATTTGTGGCTGTTTTGGTGGTTAAGAGGTAGAAGGTGTGGGTTCAACACTAGCTTGTGTTGCTAGGTTATCACCTTGAGCAATGAGCTCTAACATTTTGGGGACAAGGGTTGCTTCTACCTAGAGAAGCCAACAGTTGGCTTCTTCAAAATTTTAAAGATATTGGGCTTCATCTATCCCAATTTAAGAATATTACTTGTTTTCCTCAACTGTGAGCCTAGTTCACAGTTGAGAATGTGTTGAACATATCTAGGAAACATATAATATTCTAAGGAGTCCAAGTTAGCAAGCAAATTTGTATAAACAAACTGAGAGTAACTGAACTTGACCCCCTGAACCATTCCATGCACTATGAAAGAGAGATCTTCAAGAATCTGGTCATAGCCCCCATGCTTGTTAGACAAGCTATGGATGACCACATGAAGTAGGTACTTCCACTGGGAGGAGACCTTCCCTTTCCTGAAGGTCTTGATAGAAAAATCTCCTTCGTAGCTCATCTGCTCAAAGGAGTGTTTGATTACTTCGTTAGGAAAGGACAACTCACCTTCCTCATCATACAGCTAAAGATGAGTGTTTATGATGACTGGAGTGATGAAGATTGTCCTCCCCTGCACTATGGCAAACAATGCCTTCTCCCCATCCAGGATGACCTCTTGACAGGTCTTCCAGAAATTAAGCAAATGATCCTCATAAAGAACAGGATCATTGGTAAGGGAGGTAGAATAGTTTGACAGCGCCAAAAATCGACAACCTCTGAGAAATGAGGATCTTTCTCAGAGTGTAACAGAGCCTCCTGATTTTGTTGCTTGTGTAACTACATGGAGAAGTTTGGGTCATTTTTGCGGTTGAGGTTGGATATTTGAGAAACCTTAGAGGTGAAGGAATTGAAGAACAAAGGCGGTTTTAGAGAGAGGTTTGGGAATTTAGGTCTGGGAGAAGATGAAAATGATAAAGAAAGATGTAACATCCGGTTATTTATTATTTTGAAGCCGACAAAGGAAGAAAAAGAAATAAAGTCCAAAGTCGAGGGACCAAACTCGCTCACGAAAGAAAGTCGGGTGAGTGGGAGTATATAAGGGAGAGGACAGCCCTTACCCTCTCCCCCACACTCAGAAAATCAGCCAAGAGGAGAGAGTGAAGAGAGAAAGAAGAAGAAAAGATAAAAGTGTCGGTTCGGGTTAGTTCGGGTCGCCAAATCGTCGTGTAGCAAGCCAAATCGAAGCTCTTGTCATTGTGCTCGTTTGTGTGAGTTCTAGGACCCCACATTTACTTGTTTTCAACCGATTTTGGGGCTGGAAAGCATAAAAACCCGTTTTTGTATGTGTATGTGTTTGACCCATTTGAGGTGTGTTGCGTATGATGCGTTTGAGTCTTGATTGCGAGCTTGTATGTGCTTGAATGATGTTGTGGTATGCATCCCTAAGCTTTAGGATGGTCGATTTAGGTTTAAAATGGGTTTAGATGAGTTTGGAGGCCAAAAACCCTCGGCTGTAGTCGGGATGAACTGCATTCTGCATCAGCTAGGGATAGGCGACCGACTAGAGGCCGAATGGAGACCATACGGCCGAATAGGGTGCGATTGGGGTCCATTCGCACGATTGAAGGTCCATTCGCACGATTGAAGGTCCATTTGCACGATTGAAAGGCCAGTCGCATGGGGGTCATGCGATCGGAGGTCCAGTCGCATAAGTGCTCATCCGCATTAGTCCCATTCGCATGAGGTCCATCCGCATTGTCCATTCGCACGACTGGGTGTTCATTCGCATGAGTGTTCATCCACATTAGTTCATTCGCATAGCGTTCAGTCGCATGGAGGCCATGCGACTGAAGGGTGTCCATACGCCTGGATAGGGCTGTTGCACCCGAGGAAAGTATAGTTTGACTTCTGACTTTC
>BJCM01264148.1:0-46338 GCA_018326385.1 Flaveria bidentis
CAACGTATCTCGTAACATGGTGCTTCTACTACAGATTCATGTATTCCGCCATTAACGTACGCACAAAATCAAGCCACAAAACAACAACCACCAAACAGTAAGATCACCGTTCTAACACATGTTATCACCTGATTGATTGTCCTCTACACCTTTACCCTTTATACAATTTCACTCAATCGAACGACACCACGTGTGCTTTCAATTGCATTCATAGATCTCCTATGGTCCTCCTTTTTCCCCCATGCTTTCAATTGCTTCCTAAATGCTCCCATTTACTCCATCATCAATCGCAAAGTTGAATTTCACAAACGATCCCTTAACCCCGTGTTGAATACTTCAATTTTGATTCGAATTGAAGTGTGTGGTTGGTTTCATTGTAGATATCATGGTCGTGAATGCGATTGACGGTTGACGTGTTGTCGATTTGAGCCCTAGGTTTAGGTCGATTGTTGAGTGTTTGTTACTTTTCTTAAAGGTAATCAGCTATTCACTCAATGAAATGATGTCAATAGCCCCTTTTGATTACTTTATAATCTTTTCTTCTTCTTTTTCTGCATATACTTATGCACTCAGTTCTTTAGATCTTGCCTTTTGAAGCTGATCTGTTTGTTCAATTATCACAGAAAAGTTGGTGTTTGACTCTGTTTTTCCTGCTTGTGTGTTAAAGAACTGATTTTTGTAGCATTATCTTCTTATGAGCAACAATTGGTATCTGAAACGTGATTTGATTGTTATGAATTTTTGGTTTAATTTCGAAGATTTTCTTTCTAATTTTTGCTAGTGGTAATATATTCAATTATTCATCACCACCATTGATTTCAGGCAGGAGGAATTCATCTGCAGATGCTGAATTTTAACAGGTCTAGACCTCAGAGGCCTAATAGGCCCAATTCTTTAGGAGGTAAATTCTCACTAATTTTATTTCATTAGATTCTTTGATACTTTGGTACTCTTAAACTTTCTTCATTTGCGCCAGCCAGTTGTGCGTCAAACGAGTTGAACCAAGTAACCAGATTGGTTGGACCGGATTTTTAATTTTTTCTCTTTTAAAATCTTAAATACTGATTTATTTACCACTCAAGACTCCATTAATTGTTTACTCTGGCTTCATATTTTGTCAACATTGCATATCAAACACCTAGTTTCATATTTTGTTTATACATATAAAAGTTTATTTATAACATCTCATTCAGTTTTAAAAGTGGTCCGACCTGTGGACCGGTAATTGGCTTGATGACTTTCTCTGATTATGAAAACATTGTATACAATTTTATGTTCAATTTTATATGTCAGTGGTCTTTGTTTTAGTTTGTAAGGAATGTTCTTCTATGATGATTTGTTCCTCTTTGCAAACCATTGACTTTATTATTTAAATTCAAGTCATAAAGTCAAACATGCAGGCTGGCCGGCCAGATGACTGTTTCTTCTTTTGTGCTTCTAATTTACTCTATAACATGAAACTGTAGAGGGTTTGAAGTTATTTTCTTTTTTGTGTTTATAGGAATGGATTTTGTTGATCCAGTGAAGAAGAGTGGCATAGCAAGAAAGATTATTTTTGCTACGGGTCTTATTGCTTTATGCATCATAATAATCAAAACATCACCGACTTTCAGCAGCCCGAGTCCAGTAAGTAAATGAATTCTTTTTTTCTTTAATTGAAGTTGATCAGTTGGATAAACTGATTATGTTTTTTTAATTATATATGGTTAAAATAATCGTGTACTTGGGTTCTCAAATAAGGAGTTTCTGTAAGAAAACTGAGTTTTGAGATAATTATAAATTTACCTAGACGTCTCTAGCTTTAAGCAACTGGTTATCTGATTTTTAATTCTTCAAGTTTCAATCTTATGCAAACAAATTTCTGGATGAATCATTCATCAGCTATGGTCTCATGAATGGCATGGAACAGGATAATATTTTGGAAGTCAAGTCAAGATCATGACTTTTTAGTCTATAGTCTATAGTCTATACCTCAGATGCAGAGAACACAAGAACTGATACCATATATAAGTAAACAAGTTTCTTTATAATCCTGGTATTTTCATCTGTAAAGAATTGAAATTGATCATATTTAGTTATCACATTTAGAACTTTGTGGATGATTATCAAAGTACTTTGGATAATCATGCACTTGTCCTTGTTCTTTTTCGGTTATTAACTTATGTTTTTATGGTCACCATAGTCTGATTATCTGCCAGTTTCTTATGTTCTCTCCTTTTCTTTTGTTTTGAAGTTTTCCCTTCATGAGACAGGAAAGACTCATGTATTAGTAACAGGAGGTGCTGGCTATATTGGTTCTCATGCTGCATTACGCCTTCTAAAAGACTCTTATCGTGTCACCATTGTGGTATCTCTCTAAATTCAGCTATTCTTTATGTAATTATATTCAGGTATTGATATTAAGATGTAGAATAGACGCAACTAATGTATGTCATACTTGATAAGACAACCTAGAGGTGGTGATCTGGACCTGTTTTGGTTGTAAATGGGTCAATTTAGGTTATATTTTATCTCAAACAAGTCGAATAAAAAAATATTTAAGAAGGGAATATGTTGAAACTTGCCTTAAAGTGTATTCGTAATGCAATGATGCATACATGATACAGCCTCCTAAATTGCTTATTTAAATTATTTAGATTATTGCTGTAATAGTATAGTGTTTGCAGCCATACCTAATGCATTAGTCATAGGGCAAACCGTCCCGTCTCGCTCGTCATGCCATAGCATACCTGTTGCTTCCCATAAGAGGGGTGATTGATATTGTAAATTGTATTCTTTTTTGATAGGACAATCTCTCCCGGGGAAACATAGGGGCAGTCAAAGTTCTACAAGACCTGTTTCCAGAACCTGGTAGACTTCAATTCATTTATGCTGACTTGGGTGATCCAAAAGCTGTATCCTTTGTAACATAAGCTGAAAACATGATACACGCTAGACAACATTATTTGTAGCACAAACAACCATACATGGATATGTCTTATTTCCTTGATAACATATTTCAGGTAAATAAAATCTTTTCTGAAAACGCATTTGATGCTGTGATGCACTTTGCAGCAGTAGCATATGTTGGTGAGAGTACCCTTGATCCCCTAAAGTAAGTATACCTCTTGGATATGTAACTGTTTATATTATAACAGAATTTAATAAGATGACCAATATGCTTTCTTTGTGTGTGTTGTTGTGATAATGCAGATATTATCACAATATTACATCAAATACCCTGGTGGTACTAGAAGCTATGGCAGCACATAATGTGAATACTTTGATATACTCTAGTACATGTGCAACATATGGGGAGCCTGATAAGATGCCCATTACAGAAGAAACCCCTCAGGTACCACTGCCATATGTGGAGTACAATATTAAAAACCATTATAGGTTATTATCAATTTAAGATCCTTAATAATTTGCTACCGTAATTAGATTGATATAACTCAAGTATACACAACATCAATATACAGAGCTTTGTGGTTCTGTATTCAAAACTAGTCTTCTGCCTTGATGTGTTTATCTGGCTTGATATGCTTACTGTTAAATATTTCAGAACCCAATTAACCCATATGGAAAAGCCAAGAAGATGGCAGAAGATATTATCCTGGATTTCCATAAAAACTCAGACATGGCGGTCATGATCTTAAGGTTGTTGCATTGAGCAATTTAATTCTTAATTAACTGTAGTGTATGTAGAGGTAGTGATTTTAATCAAATTGTATGGAAAGGGTCAAGTGGGTTGTATTTAATTGATAGTGGGTTAATATCACATGGGAATGGGTCGATTCGGGTTGTATTTGATTGAGAGTGGGTCAACTACTTTTAAAATTGTTAAAAGACAAGGTCATAAATCACTAAACATGTATTTGAATGTTTGTCTTGAATTTTTTTTATTAAACAAATGAAATTGCCATTTTAAGAATATAGTTTTGAAATGGTATTTACTAGATTAATTATTTTCAAAATCCGAAAAGAAGTACCAAAATTCTTGGTGGGTTGGTCCAACCCGACCATAAAAGTTGTCCGTTTTGACCCATTCCCTGTCCCAAAAAGTGTGGGTGGATTTGTATTTGTATTTCAAGATTACCAAGTAGGTGGTTTTAACTTACTATAATCACTATAAATCAACAAATCTGGTGTCTCTATTTCACTTTTCAACATTTTTTTTCAATTCGCAGATACTTCAACGTGATTGGTTCAGATCCAGATGGAAGGTTAGGAGAAGCACCGAGACCAGAACTACGTGAGCATGGACGGATATCGGGTGCATGTTTTGATGCGGCTCGTGGAATTACAAAAGGTCTTAAGGTTAGCTTAATGTGATTTAATCTCATTAGAAACTTCACTTACTGCAGCTTTTTTATAGTTTGCTTGTTATTTCTTCCATCTCATGAAAATCAAAATATTTGACTTGCTATATAGTATTAAAGGAATTGGCTTGACTATCTGTCAAACACTTTCTTCATCTCAACCAAGTTGCAATATTTCTCTTAAACAACCAACTAAATATTACAACTTTGTTTTTGGTTGCCCGGGTGGAGACTATACCAATAGTCAATGTTATAAAAAAATCATCATTTTTACACACTTTTCTGCAATGTTGATCATTTTTTTTTTCTGAATCATGGTTACATGCATGATATAGGTTCGAGGAACAGACTATAAAACAACAGATGGAACATGCATACGCGACTACATCGATGTTACTGATCTAGTAGACGCTCACGTAAAAGCACTCCAGAAAGCACAACCGGGGGAAGTTGGAATATACAACGTTGGCACAGGACGAGGTAGATCAGTCAAGGAGTTTGTCGAAGCTTGTAAAAAGGCAACAGGAGTGTCTATCAATGTCGAATATTTGCCTCGTAGGCCCGGTGACTATGCTGAGGTGTACAGTGACCCATCAAAGATACTTCGTGAACTCAATTGGTCAGCAAAATACACAGATCTTGAAAAGAGTTTACAGGTTGCATGGAAATGGCAAAAGTTGCATCACAATGGCTATGGGCCCACAAAGGCTTCCTTCTAGAAGCTTCTATCAAACTCATGCAAGATTTTTTACCTACAGAAACACATTATGTTTTTCTTCTAGACAGGAAGAAAACCATTATTTCAACAACAGGGTTACGGGATTATTATCGGTAGTGTTGGTGCGGGTACTTGTATTTTATGCATTAAAAGTTGTAGGTTAGTAGTTTTTTACGTTGTGAGAGGGGCTGGGGGTTGTGGTTGTAGGAGATCAACCGATAAATTATATGGATTTGAGAGTGCTTGTGGAGGGATCTTAATAATACAATTTGGTTTTTGATATATGTAAGTAAGAGAATCCTGGAGCTATTGATTTTCGCATATATGTGTTACGTAGAGAATCGTAGACATGGTCATGGTTGAACAGCTTCATTCGTCTAGTCACTAGGATGAAACGTTTAAATAAAATAGTGTACGAAGATTAACATACAAATTAACAAATTCATAGAAAATCACTGGTCACGCTACCGGCCTTGCTTTGTTATAGAAGTTAGGTTTATCCTCGTCTCATCATTCTTAACGGTGTTTTATTTATTCCGGTGAACCAATTAGAACTAGAAACCGATGAAGCATCCCTATATGCGTTGCAACGGTTGGCTAAAACTGGACCAGACCAAGAAGCTATAGCCTATTATATACTTCAGCGGTTCAGCCGCTTTAAAATCCCAGTTGAAACATACTCGTTATATATTCTCGTTTTAAGTGGCATCCCGCTTAAAAAAGACCAGATTTTGAGTTTAGAAAACAAGTAAATAACTTCACTCTTATAGTTCGGTGTTTGAAACTTACTCTTATAGTGTAAAGTTTTTATTTTTATCTATTTACACTCTAGATGTAAAATACATCGATAGGTACATTATTATATTTTTATACAGCCTGTTTATTATCAAAGTTTGTTTAAAACTTGTATATGCCCATTACAAATAGTTTATCTATGTTAAACGTTTTAATACTTGTGTTTAAGAATTAACAAATACTTAAAATTTTATAGTAACATACCAAAAACATCTCACTCAAATCACAGCATCTAGGAAGGATGTATTTAGTATAAAAATTAACCATTCTCCCATAGGAAACAAACGGCACTCCAACAGATACCCGACTTAAAAAAAAGGAATTTCTGTTGTATCTCTACATTTGTGAGGGGTAGTTTAGTCCATTAAGGACTTTGTAATCAATAATTTATAAAAGCACTATGTGCTTTAAAATTATCATGTCTTCTTTTTAGCTATTTCTGCTAGTTTTGTCCATTGAAGACAATAGAACCGAAACAACACATTCAAAACCGACACGAGTCAAAACAACACATTTAATCAAACATATAATCCAAAACATACATAGCAATTGGATGCTGCTAAGCACCTGATAGTATTAACATACGATTACACACTCTACAAACAAGGGTCCACACGACTAAGATACAATCAGCATTCGAGTTTTATGGATATCTGGTAAAACCGATTACCCACATCAACGTATCTTTACCCACAAAAAAGTATTTATACTGCGTAATTAAAGTACTATGATCCAGTAGCGAAGGATTATTAGGCATAAAAGTTAAAACACGCGTATACTTGATACCTGTCAGATTCATGAAGCAAGTTCTACTTTAGGAATGATCTTGCACCATGTGGTTCACATGAAACACCCCTTTGCTGTCCTTGTGCACATTAGCCTTGAATTTCTCTTCTTTGTCATTTCTTTTTAGCTTCAGCAGGATATCATATTTTGCTAATCCTTCCGCATTCTGTCACGTAATTTTAAACTAAGGAGTTAATTTGGGTTATATTCTATCTTTTAAATTGTCAAATGGGTAAAGTAAACAGTTGTCAGTTACATAAAGTGGTGCTACAACTTACAAGTAGCCCACCCACGCGGCCTATCTAGACCGATATTATGAACAAAAAACATGGGTTGATCAGAGTATGAAAACATAAAACACAAAATTTGCATACCACTGTTTTAACATCAATCACTTCTTGCAACTCGTAAGGATATAA
Source organism: Flaveria bidentis (assembly GCA_018326385.1). Taxonomy (NCBI): domain Eukaryota; kingdom Viridiplantae; phylum Streptophyta; class Magnoliopsida; order Asterales; family Asteraceae; genus Flaveria; species Flaveria bidentis. The sequence continues at coordinate 7,020 of BJCM01264148.1, forward strand.
CGAGTTGGACCTCTGCTGCAATGTCTTGAGGATATGATTTGCAGCATCCTGGACCACAGGATCATGAACAGGCACTGACTGATATCCTGAGCCACCATCATCTGGTTCCAAAAATGCAAGGAAATATAATAATTGGAAAATTTTATGCTGTGAAGAAAGTGAATTTGGTTAACAGTTTGTCAAGAATTAGCAGCTACCTGTTTCAGCAGCATGATCAGAGTTGGGTTCACCAATATGATTAAATTCTTGTAGTTCCTTGAAGTTCAACCATGGCTTTACCCAAACTTTGGCCTCGTATATTTTCTTGTTTCCAACATCATCATCAACTTCCAATGTGAGATGATGCAAAGTCCCAGCAACCACTTGCTCTTGCACCTTTATCACCCTTGCCAACTTCAGCATAGCATTCTGATGAAAATTAAAAAAAATTACTAGATGTTTCAAAGTTATAAGTACCAATTCACGTTTGATCTTGGACTAAAAATGAGTTAATAATTGTTTCTAAATCCTAAGATGTATAGAAGAAATCAAGATCAATGTTCACTTCACTTTCTTTTTAAATCATGAAGTAATAAATAGATAACAAGTAAATAATCATTAATTTTGCTTAGATTTTGATGCTTCACCTATAACTATCCTATCTTACAACCCTACTAAAAGCCCTAGTTTTGCAATTGAGCTTTGTCCTGATTCACAATAACTTACGACTTTCAACACTAACTCAAATACGTCATAAGCATATACCTGTGAAAACATAAAACCTTCCTCAAACCTCTACTATCACAATCCAGTTTGTCCTAAACCATCATACTTGTTATAAACTTTTGCCAAGTATATTAAAGGCAGGGGCTTCTTCTTGTTATTTATTTATCAAGAAGTCTCCTTTTTATGATTGGATTTCAATATCAACAACTTAATTGAGTGGCAGTGATTTAAGGTTTGTTTGCCTGTCTCTTCAATCAGTGAAGGTGTAATCATCACTGTAACCATATTTGTATTCCTTCATATGCATCAATTTATAAACCTTAGCTATTGAAATTCATTTTTGCCAGTTCAAATACTCAAAATACACATATTTTCATGACCTAATAAGTGTATAACCCTTTTCAAAACCTTATTCCCACCCAATTAGTGCTAAATCATCATTATTAACATGAGAATGGTATTTAAATCAAACATAAAACATCAAATTAAGATAAACGACTAAAGACCACACCACAAATCATACAGTGATAAACAAATACTTGCATAATCGTACTTCTTTACTCGAAACCCTCGTTTTGCGATCTAACTAAAGTAATAAACCCTAACTCACCAACTTCCACAAAACTAACGATTTAATCAACATAAACGCGACAACATGAAATTAAACAAGAGAAAACGATCATCAAACATAAAGCAACAGATCTCAACCTCTTTTTTGTTGTGTTCTTCGACGGCAAAACGAGCGAGACCATCGATATCGCTGTTGGAAGACGATGAGTTCTGCAAACCTCCAAGAGTAGATGCCATTGAATTCAACACCGATGAAGTTAGAATCAGTAGCAGAAGTTGAAGAATCTGATTGTAGCGTTGGATTTGCATTGTGCTTTAAAGTTTCTTAAGTTATGTTGATATACTTGATGGTGACAAGCGTTCACAACATTCTTGTGTTGATCTCTCGATGAACATGTAGCGTACGCGTGTCAAAAGGGATACACGTTGGTGTAAATCTCTAAGGAATATATATATGCTTGGTTTAAATAAAATAATAAATAATTAGTAATAAAAATTTATGAATTATAAAATTATGTTTAAATATAAAATATAATTATAATTATATATGAATAGTTATTTCAAGTAAATAAATAATAGATAAATTATAGACAGATAGATATATAAATAAATCGATAGTCTAATTAAACGGATTATAGTTAGTAATGAACATGAAAAGTTACATTACGCTATTTTAATATAAGATATGTATAAAATTATATATACGTATTTGTTCAAGAGATAAAAAAAGTATACTATTTTTTAATTTCTTATCTAAAATAGTTTCATTTTTAGATATTTGTTTTAATATTTTATTATAAAATCATATTATTTATAAAAATCTTGTTTTTTAAAAACTCAAGTTTTTAATTATTCTGATTGTTTTATTAAAATTACTTTTAGAAATTTTCATATTTTTATAATTATTTTAAAAAATAATTGATTTAAAATTTTTTGTTTCAAAGGTTCAATTTTTTAGAAAATATATGATTTTAATTTTCTTAATAAAATTTATTTTTAAATACATAGTTTGATTTTAAAAAATATAGTTGAGAAAGAAAAATATATTAATTGACTAAATTAATTTTTATGAAGAGAGAAAAATTATTTGAGTGTTTAAATTACTTTAATATATTTTTGAAGAGAAAATAAAATGAGTATGTTTAGAAAAATAACAAGTGTCAAAAATGTGGTTTAAAAATATGACACGTGACAAAAAAATATATTTTATTAATATCTATAGATATTTTTAACGGTTAACAAGTAATATAAACTCACCCGAACACTTTAATACTTTTAGTTCTATCAAGTGACACATAAAACTTTTGACATTGATTTTGTAAAGTCATGATGGGTATTCTTTCAAAATAATTGACATAAGACTTATTAACCAAATATCAAAAGAATATTAAATTATTAGATACTTGTATGTTATATGAGTTAGAAATAAAAAATTATATAATAAATGATAGATCCATATAATTTCTATATATTATATATCAATAAAATTGTTATATATAACAAATATATTTAAGTAATAAAAAATAATATAGAAAAAATATATATTATTTATAAATATCTATAAACATCTTTATATACGTAAGTCTCGGAGCGTTTCTAACTTTTTTCTCTTTTCTTTTCTAGTTTCCCTTTCATTACGCGAGTGTATTTTCTCTTAATTCATCTCACAATTATCTACCAGTTTCTTCTCTTGGCACGTCTAATGCTACGATAAGTTGTCGACCACACTCCATCTATCAAGCATTGACTAGGTTGTTTAGTGGATCGGTGCTTAGGGCTTTCTTTCATGACCGAAAGAGCTCTTTAAGTTATAAAGAGATACCCGGAAAGTGATGACCAAGAATCCTAGATTTTGTTTAGGGTAAACTAGTACCGCGCCTCCTCCTCGATATATTGTGTTAGTCTGATTGTTTTTTTCCACACGTAACATTGCATAACTCTGTAGTTATGTGACCGCTCATCGGAAATCATAAAAGTGAAGTCTTGTGACGAAATTCTAAAATAGTAAATTTTAGTGGTCAAACTAAAACAATAAATATACATGACGGGAGATCGGTTGTTTAAGTCATTATTGTTTGGGCTCATCCAAAACCATAAAAACAAAGTTTGGTGGCAAAACTGTAAGATACAAAATTGTAGTGGCCAAGTTGTTATTGTTCCGAACATTGGTAACCGGCTGAATGATCTATCAACTTACCCTCATGTGTTTCCGTATAGCATTCACCAACTCAACCAAGGCAAGGACATTTGAGTCGAAAGAACAATGAGATATGGTGCTATTAATTACGTACTTCTGATGGGTATGTGCCATGTTTTGATAGGTTGTTTGATAGAAGAGGACGAGTATAAAAATACATACTCATGTGTTGTTAGCGAACTCGTGCGTTGAATAAAACATTAATAACATATACAACTTTATATAAGAAAAATAACAAAACATGAATGTTGTTAATATTATTTGGTATTGCATACAAAACGTAAACATGTGAACACTTTGTGAATTCACACATTGGTTGGAACATCTTTACAAAAACCTTTGCTCTAGTACGAGTTGATTTTTGTAAACAAACGGATGGTGGAAGAGTGTCACTATGATGTTGTGAAAATAAACATTAACAAATAGAAGACTAATTTTATAGACGTGCGTAACTTTTAAAACTTGATTTTTGCAACGAAATGTATGTAAGACGTGAAGACAGTCTTAATTAGTAGTGATCGATCAAACTGAATGTTTTCTAAGATATTCTCATCCAATTTAATTGTCAAAATGAGATTGATGAGAATGTGAACACACGTAAAACCAACAACAGAAGTGAGTTCACATCGCATGCATGTTTTGGGAGATTTTTGCAAAGATTGAAAAAATTACAAGGCAATACCTTTGATCAATTAATTTCTTCATATATTGACAATCTTAGTTATGAATATTTTCTCTAGTAATGAAGTAATTTTCGAGTGTTTGAAGGCAAGTCGGGAATATAGGAGGACCAATGTTGACAAGTATGATTTAAATTCAATATTATTTAGTTTATGATTTATTTATAAAAAAAAGATAACTACGATTTGAATCCTAACTAGATAAGATTGCTATATTATATAAACCCTGATTTGTAAATCAAGTTTTTTGAATTAATATTTTCTTGGTCACTAATAAGATTATTTCAAAGTATGTTTTGATATCTATTTTTGGCTTTGAAATATCTATCGTGTAGTCTAATTGTCTTTTTTGTATGATTATATATGTGTGAAATACAATTACACACAAACAACTATTCTTCAAACTACGTATTGTTTCCCATCTCAATTTTATGAGCATAAATGCAATCATCAAAATAAGATGACACCGATAATGATACTTCACCAATAAGAGTGGTCATCAAATGAAAATGAGGAGGAGGATGACCGACAACAACATTTTAATTATATTACACATCCACAGGATCTCGTGATCATAAGCATCCATCATAATGTCTTCTCCTAAAGCTCATTGTCGGAGCAAGTCGCCACAATGATGACCAAACTCCTTAAGTTTCATTGCAACTTTCATCTTTGAATTTAACACGCCAAATATTCCTTCCCATTGATAAAAAAACTCTTGTAACACATAAATGTCCCTCATCGGGTGTCTCCCTATTCGAATGATGAATTCCTCAATAGTCAACATATTACAGGAGAATCACCTCATTGCTCTTGGTTACGGCGATGCAGAGATAGAGATGAGGGTTGGGGTGACGGTGGTTGCGGCAATAAAGGTGGAGCTGATGGTGCACAAAGTCCATTACCACCAAAAGCCAATGAGGGTTTGGGCAACGGTGGCTGTGGCAATGCAGATGGGGCTGACGGTTCACTTAGTCCATTACTACCTGAAGTCGGTGAGGGTTGGGGTGAAGGTGGCAATGAAGGTGGGTCTAGTGTCACACCCTCAATTTTCACAACGTGGTTTTACCGTTAGGCTCGTGACACGCCAAGATCTCAACCGATAGTTATACCAAACGACAAAGTAATTACAAAATATTGCATTGATGTTAACAGATAAAACCAAAACATAGTTTAATAATAAGTTCCAAGAAAACATTTGCGGGAGTAAAATCGGTTAACAATTTATAAGTGCAAACAGTGCAAAAACACGCACAACCCCAATAGATGTGAATTTGCAAAAAAAATGTTTATTTTTTTGTGAATTAACGAGTAATGTATGAATTGATGCAATGCTCTTAGTCGTGCACACCTTAAAAACCTGAAAGAAATATGCTAAAATGTTAACATGGGGGTTGGTTAGTTCACATGTCTAAGTAAATAGTAATGCATGAGATTGGGGAAAATCGATGATTTGCATCATAATCGAGTCATGTACACGAAATCGTACAATTCCAATATTAGAAATTAATAATAACTAGCATTAAGCCCCCCACGTTGTGACGGTGGCCGTTAAACGGGAAAAATAAGCGTAAAAACGTTAATCCACACGCGTACGTTGCGACGTGTTAACTCCTAAAATTTAAATCAAAACATAAAAAAATTGTAAAAGATGAAAAATACAAGGTGTGACAAATTGTAGGGGTTAAGTTGTAAAATATGTAAAAGTATTGAGATTAAAAATAATAAAAGTAAAAAAAAGACAAAAGTGTCTACAACCTAATAATGCCTAGGTACAACTTATAATGCACAAAACACTTGGTAATTAGTATTATATATAATAGATATAAAATGAAATACAAGTGTTCCAAAACCTAATTGCATGATGTGTGTATTTCTTTGTTGTTGTGCATTTAAGGTGAGTTACAGTCCCACTTTCTTATAATCTCTTTTGGGAAGAGAATTAAATGTTCTTTCACTAGATTAATATTATTGTATTAATACTTGTTTTCTAGTACTATACCAATTTAATTCCTCGCTTTGAAACCATTAATTTATGCACTTTAGTGAGTTAGTTTAAGTAGATTTACTGGGATGACAAACCCTGAGCTACTCATGTTAAAACGACTACATATCAAACGTGTGTTTAATTAACCTAATATTATGTCGATGTGGTCTGCTAACCACAACCAAAGCATACATACATTTGTCAATTTCGATTGCGAACTTCATATACAGTGTTACTTGATATGTAAAGCTATCTTCTTGATGTACTTTGTTCACTGCATATGTTTTCTATTTCATTACTATTTACTTAAACTTATTAACTCACCAACTTGTGTTGATACTTTAGCATATTTTCTTCAGGTTCTTAAGGTGTATACAATTAGGAGCATTGTATCATTTCATGCATTACGAGTTAATTCATAAAACCGTTAAACATTATTTTTATGCAACTTTACATCTATTTAGGTTGTTTGTGTTTTTGCTTTATTTGAACTTATAAATTGTTAACTGATTTTGATTCCACAAATGTTTTATCAGAACTTATTATTAAACTATGTATTGGTTTTGTTTGATAACATAAATGCTATATTTTGTAATTAGTGTGTCGTTTGATGTAACTATCGGCTGAGATCCTAGTATGTCCTTCGTCTAATGGTAAAACCTCATTGTAAAAATTGAGGGTGTGACATGTAGTTCATTACCACCAGAAGTCGGTGAAGATTGAAAATCTAGGTTGGGTTAATGCTATGGGGGGCAACGCCGACAGTAATACCTCAAATAGTTATGCATATGAATGGACTGTTAGCAAGCAAGGTGATACAAATGAAAAGCTAGAAAAATGTCATGTAGTAATTGGTACGTTAGAATCCTTTTAAGACTAACCTTCGTGTCCCGATGTTAGTAACGACTCGAACGTGTACTAGTAAATGTTGCAAGCTTAGTTACAAAAAGTGCTTTGTATTATTTATAGAAAGAAGATTACAAGAGACTTTTGTGTGATTTTTGGGTGGGTGCAAATAATGCCCCATGCCCCTATTTGTATTAGTTTGAGGCTAATCTACATGTTTTTCTATCTATGCTTTTTAGAAATAAACTATATATGGCTAATTCTAGAGAATTCTATAAAGATATCAAGCATTTTCAATGTTTTTCTAGAAAGTTATTGGGCATCCATGATACCCAAAACTTCAAGATGCTTCTAGGCCATCATAAGATAACCGACGAGCCATAGATATTGTTGGGTTTAGATGGAGTCGAGAAACTTACATGATCTACCACTCTCGATCTTGGCTTTAATCATTTGCATCTCATCGGCACAAAGCTGGTGATGTGGAATTCTCTACCATCGTTGTCGTCCTCTAATGACCAGGACGATCATGATGACTAAGTAACGGTGAGCACGGATTTTGAGTAATATTTGATCAGTATCTACGTTGACAATTTTAGTTATGGATATATTATTTGAGCATTTATATAACGTATGAACTTGTTGGATGTATGAGACTGTGAGATTATGAATGTGTTTGAATACATTCTTTACGGATTTTCAGTTTGTTCTTGGTTTTTTGAATTAACTCTTGATTTTTGAGTTTTTATTATGAGATCACAGTTATCGTCGTTTTAAGTCTTCATCCCAACACATCCTAAATTTCGATAAGAAGACGAGTAGCAAAGTGCAATACAAAAAAAAAAAAAAAAACGATTTAGAATCTCACTGGTAGGGATTCTTCGTCCTAGTGTTAAACATGGAGATGGTTCTAAGTGTAGAAATCAAAGGATTTGACATGATCGTGTTGTAGAGAAGATCACGTGAACATATGTTAGATGACATTTACTTCATTCCATCACTTAAAATTAATATTACAAGTCTTAGATAATTGGACAAAGCTTGGAGCGAGTTTACAATTGAACATAGAGTTCTATGGATGTTCAAGCCAAACAAAACATTATCGATAAAGGTGCCACCTTTCTCTAATCATGCTTATTTTGATTATGTTTGATTATTAACCTTGAAGCCTTTATTTATTATGATTATGTCTGGTTAATAACTCAAGATTCTTATGAGTTATGCCAGAAATGAGAAAACTCGAAGGTGATGTCTTTAATTATTTTGATTGAAAATACCTATATATGTTTGTACGTTTTCACAATCCAAGTGTTTCCATATATTTTTGGTCTTGTTGTATGCAAAACCAAAGGACATTATATAGTTTTCTATTTTCTTTTTCTTTTGTCCCCACTTGTAACACTTTGTTAATTAGGCACGACATTTGGCTCACGTGGCCCAATATTCGGTTCATTTGATGATTTGATCCATCTCTTTCTTCAACTCATTATTGTATTTTTTACACATTTATTTAAGTGATTTTAATTTTGCTTTTTCTAAAAAAAGCTAAATCTTTCACAACTATAAGATATGAAATTCATAGAAAAGTAAATAAGTTGTGAGATTAGCCTTTCTATGATCTACATATATATTAACAATATTGTTTCTTTAACCTAAATGCAACACATCTTGGTAAGTGACTAATTCCAGGAAACTAACTTTAAATCTTTTTTCTAGTACTTGAAAGTAATAATAAACCCAATTCGTCAACCGTAAAATTGATTCCATGAACCGAAAGCTTACTGTAAGCATACCTTATTGTAGGTAAATTCCTAAATGGTTGAACGAAAACCATTCTCGTCATCGAACAAAAGATATATTAAGGGAAAAAAAATATTTAGGGTCATACACTTATCTTAAAGATAAAATGATCACAAAACCCTCTTTGGCTCAAGTTCATTTTAGAACATCTTATGTGCCAACACATGCGTCTGTGTGTGATATTCAACTCGAAACCTCTGTCAATTTTAGTAGATGTTGTAATAGATTTACACATACAAGCCTAAGTGAACGAATCTTTAATTTTACAACTACAAAATTCATATCACTGGACCGAAAATTAACACGTAAAATGTAAAGTCTAAAAATGTAATCCACACTTTATGAATGTGTTTGGCTAAGCTTATTAAAACTTTCTTATGACTTATGGCTTAGCCATAAGTCCTTAGCCATAAATTGACTTATGGCTTATTAGAACTTCCTTAGCCATAAGTCTTTATACATCTTAAAAACTGTTTGGAAAAGATATAAGTTCTTTTTATTTTAACTTATCAACTTGGATTGAAAATAAGAAATTCATAAATTGTGTTTCTCCAACTTATCAAAACAATTTCTCATTATCCCATCCTATCACACACAAAAGCGCTAATTACCCATTTTACATAAATAAACTTACCCAAATATTTTTCAGACTTATTAACTTACTAGTTTTTTCATCTCATAAGCTAATTCAAATATTTTTCTAGAAACTCTTTTTACAAAAGTCATAAGTTAATACACTAAGGCATGTTTAATAAATAAAAAAAATAACTTTTTGATTTTTGAAAGAAAAAAAAGACCAAAATTACCTTTAAAAAAATTAAAAATCGAAGTTAAAAAATTAATTTTCTTTTTTTCCAAACACCCCCTAAAATAAAACATTAGCACTCTACAACTCTTCCCCAAACTACTGAACAAACATCTTCGATCTGTTGATACCTCTGATCTCCGATCTAGATCCGATTAACGATGGCGATGGCACCAGATGTGTTGTTCAATCTGCGAAACAACTTCTATTTGGGAGCATATCAAGCTGCCATCAACAACAGTGATATTCCAAACCTATCGGAAGACGATGCAATCGAACGAGATTGCCTTGTGTACAGATCCTACATCGCCCTCGGAAGCTATCAGGTGTGTGATTTTGTTCTATTTTAGTCACTTGTTTACTCAATTGTTGGTGATTTCGTCTGGTGTAAGTGATTTGATTTGATCTTCGATGTAGCTTGTGATTAACGAAGTCGATTCGTCTGCGGCGACGCCTCTCCAGGCTGTGAAGCTGCTTGCGTTGTATCTTTTCAGTGCTGATAATAAGGTGAGATTTCTTATGATCGATCTCTTTAGATGTTTTGATGGATAAGTTAGGTATGTGGTATGAACTAATGAACATAAGCTCATGGATAGCAGTCTAGCATCACTGTGAAACTAAATGAGATCTCGTATGAAGAATTATGACAGAAACTGTAAATGATTCTAGTTTTGAGATTCCATTAAACTTGCAACCTTTGTTGAAAGTTCAATTACTTAAGGAGGGATTGTATCACTTGAAACGTAAGGAGAATTCATACGTGGAATGTCACTGAAATAGTAAAATGTACTTCTGTCTCGTGGAAATGACAGCATTTCCTTTGTTAGAAGTATTGGTTTCTAGTTACAGTGTGTTGTTATTAAGATTACAATTCTATTGATTCGAGTCCAGATAGTTCCTTGGTTTTTTATGTAATGCATGATACATAACAAGTAGATCTAATTAAATATCTGAGAAATGGTTAAATTATTGTGTACTATCAAGTACAATCCCAATTCTGTCTGGATGAGTAACATTTTGGTTTGCCATCGAGGTTGTTGTAAAACAACACTATTTACACTTGAGAAACATGAGCTGGATTCTGACTTTTGAGATCAAACCCGTGCTTTAAAAGTCGTGGTTGTTATTCATTATGTTTCAAAGTTAAAAGATAATGTTGTGTTTAGTTTCTTTTTGTAACTAATTTAGCTGTCATTATAGCTCTTATAAAATTTTGATTTTGAAACTGATAATTGTTTTGAGTTTAAAACCAGTTTCGTAATTTTTAATGCAGAAACTTACTTCTTTTGATGTATATGTTACTTTGCTGGTACCACTGAGTACCCAAAGTGGGATTACACCACTTGCTTTGTTTTTTCTTGATGTCGTGCTTACTTGTAACTTGTTCCGCAGTAATTTAGGTTAGTGGATATTTTTGTGTTTAGTTTTATGTCTATCAAATAGTTGCCTTAAACTGTAACATTGATTGTATAAATCATGATATTGGAGTTGGATACACAGTTGAAAGCATGATATGTAATGTTAATAAAAAGGTATTGGCACAATAACAATAGTAAAACAGACTTATTAAGTAGAGCAAAGGAAATACTTTTGGTACACATTGCATCTTATTCCTACCATCTATTTATAAGGAAGAAAAAAACTCCTAATCATAAAAGAGAATCATAACCGATAGCTTAAATCAAGCATTGCTTGATTTATGCTTTGACTATTTTATTATATTTGATTGCCTAATTATTAAATTATTAATTTCAAAAATAAATTTTGGACAAATCCAATTTTCTAACCCATGACCCATTTGATCAACTTTTGACCCGTGAACATTTAACCTCACAAACATGATTAGAACCATCATTCACCCCCCTAATCATGGTTTGTGCACTTCATTGTTCATAGTAACGTTGGTTCGTCATCCATATATTATGCTAAGTTAGCCTCCTCCTTTTTCTCTCCCACTTTGGACATTCACTTAGAAAATATCCATGCTCACCACACTTGTAGCATCTAATGTGGCTTTTATTCTGTTGGAACCGTTCACCACCTTGACCTTTTCCGGGACCCCGACCTCTTCCTCGGCCACTCCCAAAGTCATCGCGGTTTGAACTTCCATAACCACGTTGCTCACATTTGTGTTTTTTTATCTTTCTCCCTTTTAGAAAACATTAGCCTCCCTTGAGTTTCTTCTTCTTTGTTATTTCATGCGTTCTTCATAGGCCCTCAACCTTCCATCAGCTTCATCAAACGACATCTTGTCATGATCAAAGCATTGCTCTATTGAGGCTACGATTTGAAGGAATGACTTGGCATTGCATTGAGCAACCGTCTCACCAAAACCTTCTCTTCAATGTCTGACCCGAGACTCCTGCCTTTGAGGCCAGCCCACTTAGTTTGCTTGCAAAAGCATCAACCAAGTCATCCTCTTTCATGTGCAAGCTTTCGATTTCCTTCCTCAATGTTGAAAGCCTAGCCGTTCTTACTCGATCCACCCCCAAAAATCTTGTTTTCAACCCTTCCTAAACTTGTTTTGCATCCGTATGAGATGCCATTTGTAAAACAAGCTCTTTCGGGATGGCTTGAAACAAGAAGGCAAGAGCCATCTTGGATTTTTTTGGATCAACATTAGTACCTCTTGGTGGTTCTATGGCCTCCCATATTCCATTTGCATCCATAATGGCCTTCACTTTAATTGCCCACACCAGATAGTTTGTTGATGTAAAAATCGGACACTAATAGGACATCAAACCTCCTTCCTTTGCTGGTATCATTGCCATTTTTTTTGTTTTGGGCAACCCCAACCCTTGTAGATCAAACCCTACTCCAACCGCCTTCTTCCCCCGACCAAGAAAACAAAGCCACCTGCTTTTGTTGTTTTCTTTCACATGCCAAACAAGACTAACCTGGCTATTCCGTTCTTTTCCTATATGTTTTTTCTGCACTTAGAAAATATCCAAAGGCTTCTTCCTCTTTGTTTTTTCTGCACTTCTGGTCGGAATTCCCTGCCAAAAGAACTAGCCTAACCTGGCTATTCCGTTCTTTTCCTAGGCAACGAAGAAGAATAGGGTTTGGTTACTGATCTCGATGGGATTAGGGTTGGTGTAGTGACTTGTCTTTCCCCGTCACAAGTTTTCTATCTCGTATCGCTCTGTTACCAATTGTTAGACAATTGGTACAATAACAATAGGAAAACACACTCACATATTTTTATTAAGTAGAGCAAAGGAAATACTTTTGGTACACCTTGCATCTTATTCCTACCATTCCTACCATTCCTACCATCTATTTATAAGGAAGAAAATAACTCCTAATCATAAAAGAGAATAATAACCGATAGCTTAAATCAAGCATTGCTTGATTTATGCTTTGACTACTTTATTATATTTGATTGCCTAATTATTAAATTATTAATTCCAAAAATAGATTTTGGACAAATCCAGTTTTCTAATTCATGACCCATTTGATCAACTTTTGACCCGTGAACATTTAACCCCACAAACATGATTAGAACCATCAAAAGGAGCATAAGTGACGTTAGTTTACATGTTTTTCTGTTACTTTATGATCAATGGACCATGTCTCGTATTATTATCTGGTTAACAAATTTGATAGGAAAGTGTGATTTCAAGCTTAAAAGAGTGGTTGGGTGATGCTGCCATTGGGAACAATCCAATACTCAGGCTTATTGCTGGGACCATATTCATGCATGAACAGGACTACAATGAGGCTCTCAAATACACAAATGCTGGGGGGACTATGGAACTGTGAGTCTTACTTTGCCTTTTACTAAACGTCGAAACTATTTTTTATAGTTTTATTTGCTTATACGCACTAAATAATACATCTATACGGCAAGAATTCTATATCTAATCCGTTATGTGCTTTTCAGATATGCCTTGAATGTCCACATTTTCTTGAAGATGAACAGATCAGATTATGCTGAGAAGCAGTTGAGAGTTATGCAACAGATTGATGAGGATCACACGCTGACTCAGCTTGCAACTGCATGGCTTAATTTAGCTGTGGTACATATTTTTCTCTTTAGGTTAATGTATAAGAAATTTACCCTAGTGTTAATTCTTGAACTGTTTCGTGAATCAGGGTGGCTCAAAGATACAGGAAGCATATCTCATCTTTCAGGACTTCTCTGAGAAGTACCAGATGACTAGTCTGGTACTTAATGGGAAAGCTGTATGCTGCATGCACATGGGCAATTTTGATGAAGCTGAATCATATTTACTAGAAGCACTAAACAAGGTAGATTCCAACCAACTCTACATATTAGATGTGGCAATTTCGACACGTGAACCAGTTTGGGCTGTTTTTATCTCAAACAAGTCAAATCAAAAGGTTTAACTGAAAGGGAAACAGATAAAATAGAACGGGTTGAAAATTGTCCAAATTCTATTGTTAACGTATCTAGTCTCTTCAGTGGTCAATTCAGATTATCATTGTGCAAATATTGTTAAGTAATTCCTTATAATTGTCTATAGATATATATTTTAAACTGACTATAAGCGTCTGCGGGTCAACCTGATCTGACCCTTTCCCTTTTGACCTGTATCAAAATTGCCATTTAAAACCTGTTTAATACCTTAATTAACTCTGATATAATATTTTGATGCCCTAATATAGGATGCAAAGGATCGAGAAACACTGGCTAATCTGGTTGTATGCTGTCTTCATCTTGGGAAACCTTCTGCACGGTTTTTAAGGTATGCCACCGACATCAATATTCAATGCCATGGTGTTCCCTGCAAAGATTGTTACTAAACTAACCCTCTAGTTTATGTGTAGAAAGCATACAATCTAAATTGATCCATCCTGCATTTTCATTTGTTATGAAATCTCACCAAAACGAAATCAGGAAATTTGATAGAATTCCAGAAATTTTGTTGTTGGCCGACCAAAAACAAGAATGAACTGATGGTTTTCTAACTGATTCTAATTTTTATGCTCTCCACATTCAACTTCATTAACTACAGTAGCCGACATAAATTTTGTGAAAAGTGAAAGTACAAAGTGACCCTCCCAACTATAAACTTGATCCAAGTCATGCATGTAACATCCAGCTACTTACACATGTGATGTGTTAGTGGTATATTTATCCATTAATATACGTGAAAGAATTTGAAACAAGATGGGGCAAGTCTGAGAATTTTTTGAAATTTAACCACGAAACAGGCCAATGGGTGATTTCTGTGCACCAGGACTCTGGTTTTGTATCCTTTCTTACAGTTCTATCAACAGGCTGTGTTAGTGACTTAAGTTCATGATATTCATATCAGAAACGAGGATACACAATGTATAGATTTTCAGATAACCTAAATTCTCCAGACTCGTCATTTGGATTAGTCTTCTAATCAATAGAACTATGATACGCAGCAAAATCTTGTTCTCATGAAATGTAAATAAAATAGGTGGCGATTTCGACCTTTGTAGATACAGACCGTTGATTTGAATTCCTTTTTTTTAATTGTAATGGGTCAAACGGGTTACACTAAAATATTGAACTGAAAAGAGAACATATCTAGTGGGCCAAATGGGTTTGTTTTCCCTTAAATCGTTATATTGAAAAAGTTGGAAGTTTCATTGTTGTAGTATGGTTTTGTAATCATGGGCAATATATTAATTATTTATTCTTTCTAAATTTGATTGGACCCGACACATGAACTTTACCTGTTTAGATCTGAATGCATTTAAACGTGTTTGTTTTGCAGCCAGTTGAAACTTTCAGATCCAGAACACATGTTAGTCAAACGTGGGTTAACCGCAGAAGAAAACTTTGATAGAGCGATGCAAACAGTTGGTTGATCAATGCAATTATGCAAATGACTCATGGTACCATTCTTTCTGGCTTTTTGAGTCGTATTGATCACTTTTAGCATCAACAGAATTAAACCTAGAAACTTTTTATCAAAAGATTCCCATATAGCAGATTATGTGTTCCGTTTATAATTTCATTCTGTTTACCTTCATTTTGCGACTCCGTTAGTTTCTTGCCAATGATCATTTGACACTATATCTTGGAGTAATTAACTCACCAAAACAGAGTATTTCAATTACACACTCAGTTAAAGCTAAAAGGAATTTATCATTCATGTAATTATGCTTTTATAATCCAGTAGTTACATCATGTATTGTTTTTAGATTTAGAGAGAAATGCAAATCTAACCAAAATAACCATGGGCTAAGTGGGGATTTTCAGGCCCAAGGAAGATCCGGCCCATTTGCTTTATTTAGAACTTCTTCTAACCTCGACTACAGTGTGCACATCTAGTTTAAGCCCGATTCAGATTGAGCGTGGTGCACATCTAGTTCAAGCACTCATCGTGCTTTATTTTCTCTAAGAGTCTTCAATCATTTGTTGGGTGATCCCTAGTAAGACCATATACAACTAATGTCCTTGAAGAGCGTCCGTATGATGTGAATGAAAGATGGTGATGCTGAAGAGAAGAGAGAGAAAGGACATGCATGTGATATGTGAAAGAGGAAGGGGTATCTGTGAGAGAGAAGAGAGAGATTGTGGCACCCCCTATGGAGAAGGGAGAAGCGGGTAGACCGATATTGAAGGGGCGTGGCCATTCGTGGGGCTATTGTATTGGAGATGTCTAATTGCATCGAGTTGACCAATAGTCTAGTAAAAAATATGCAAGAGGTTGGATTATATGAAGTGATAAAACTATAATGTTCATTTTAAGGTCTTATAAAAAAATAAGTCTAAGCCGTGTTCAAGCTAAAACTCGAGCTTTTGAGCTTAGGCTTGAAAAACTTTAGGATGACTAAACCGCAAACTTATTTCAAATATTTGTAAAAGTTGTACCTTGACAAAAAGTTTTTCAAACACATTAAAGACTAGCAGCATTTGACCATAAGTCAAATGCATCTTTACACTAGTCTAACAATGGCAATGTTTAAAATTGTTGTCGTTATCCATTTTCCATTCATATACACTAGTTTAGAAACACTTACTAATTAATATATAAAAAATATAAAATAATTTTTTGAAATGAAATATGATTGAAATTTTGTATAGTTAACTACTAATAAAACAATAAAAACATTTTTTCAGACATTCGTCTTTAAAAGACTTTTGCTTTAAAATGTTTTTTAAACACTTCAATTTTTCAAAAGTATATTGTTTTTTAAACAATGTTGTTTTTCTTAAATTTCTTTGTATTAAAAAACTTCAAGTTTCATATATATTTTTTTAAAATTACAATTTTTAATAGAAATAAACATTTTTTAAATTTATTGAAGAGAGTATTTTATAATTTGGAAAGAATATAAATTATACCATTAGCATATAGTGTCATCATTAAATGATGACACGTGACAAAATGGTGTGAAAAAATAACATGTGATAACTTATTTTGATTTACTAAAAAGAATATTGATATCACATACGTGTTAAAAATCCTAAATAAAGCTCAAGGCGTATATGCTTGAACCAAGATCTTATAAGTTCGTGTTTGACTCATATTTCCACCTGTTTTTATGGTCAAGTTCGAATTTGATAAAAGCCCTACATTATCAAACTCGAATTACACTATAAAAGTTCCATAGTTTGCGGAGTTTGATCAACTTGTTTTAGCTGTCAACAATTATATATGGGCGATGAACTCAGGTGAGTTGCATCTTACATCAAACTTTTTATGACATTTTGAATCAACTGTTTCCTCGAAACTTTCCGTCTAATCAACACCTCAATTATGTTATTCCCCTCAAACCAATGTGTGGGGCTCACTTATCTTCTCACTGTTTTTATTGTTACAAATCACCCATACAATGTTTATATCTTTTATATGCGTATGTATTTGGAAGTGACAGGTTAGACGGACGTTCCAATCATGATTTTTATACGACTCATATTAACCTATACGAATCATATACCTGATGTCAAAGTGATATGACTCGTATCGGTTTATATAGTCATATAGAGGGAGTCGCACTAATCTGACGGGTGTACCCTTAATAGTTGTCTTTTTATAGATGGATGCTTGAAGATAAAAAATAAAATAAATTATTATTTTCATCGATCGGTTTTACAGACCTGCGGCTCCTCTATTGATCCTTAAAAAAACCATCATGATGGTTGTTTCGCTGTAATATATTTCAAAACAATATTATGGGTTTAAAAAGAGTCATGTCAAGAGTATAAGGAACCATCAAAACCGATTATTTAAGAGGTTAAGAGTATAAGGAACCATCAAAACCGAGGGCAATAAGATGACGATCAAGAGATAGCTTTAATGATGTATATTCTACTTACAAATTCACTTAATATGTCTATTGCAAAATTTAAATATTTGTTTTTTTTAAAAGAACATCTATTACACACTTGAATATCATGCGGTCAAAAGTAGAAATTAGTTTTTTCTTTAGTGATGAAGATTTAAAATAAAAACAAAACTAATAGATTAAAAACACTAAAAAGTATAAATTAGTTTTTTCTTTAGTGATGAAGATTTAAAATAAAAACAAAACTAATAGATTAAAAACACTAAAAACTAGGATCAACCAATCAATTCAATAAAATCAAAAAATATATATATTTTTACTCGATAATACAAACACCAAACAAATAAATTATATTTCTTTTAGACAAATGAATTCATCCGAATTAATTAATATTTTCCCAAATAACTAATTTCAACCAAAAGGATCCAAATCCTTATTATAACCTTCCTCTTCATCACCACCACCCAAGAACCCATGGTTCAACAACATGCTTATGGGGTCAACTTCTATCTCCCCTAACCCTGAAAAATAATCATCCGGTTGACCGCCACCGCCCGCACCGCGATGATCGGGCAACTCGGGCCGGTAATCTTGAGGAAAACTTGGTTCCAATGCTTGTAGTTCATCTTTGATCACTTGAGTTCCACCAGCTGCTTCTTCATGATGATCTTGTGTGGTTTGTTTTTGTGGCGGAGGTGGCGGTGGTGGTTCGGTGGTGGTCTTCGGTGGTTGTGGGGTTCGGGTGGAGCCGGCTAGGGCGTTTCGTTGTGTTGGCCATGGGTGGTTGTGTTCGGAGGTGTAGGTGATGACCAACATGTTGGGGTCTGTTCGGCTTCGTTCTACTTGTTTTCTTGCCGAACAACCTTTTGAGCTACTACATCTGTAGTAACCTCTGAAAATATAATAAAAAGTATAAATTTAACTTTCTATAGTAATAACTAAAAATTAAGTATGTCTTTACAAACTCATTGGGGGTTATAATTAACATTAGAGTTGGTAACTAATTATATTGGTAGAGCTAAAGCATTTTAAAACACCATTTACAAAATGATTTAAGGTTTAATTAACCCTTGACAAGTAATGTATATCTAAAGTATAGTTTAATTAAGGTATAAGTGGGATATATAGATTTGCCGTTTTAAGAAAATGATAATAACATGTGTTTATGACCCAACATATGAGTTTATATATAATAAATTTAAAAAACATAATTAACATAAAGTTTTTAGATTTACTTTTCATTCTGTTAGACAACAAAAACGTCACGAGTCACATCAATATTTACTAATTAACAACTAGGATTAATTATAATTACGTTGAAGATGTGAACCTTAATTAAGGTTTTTTATATTGTTGTTATTATTTCATTTTTATATTTAAAAAAATGACTACGTTCGAGCCTACTACCCAGCTTTGAACATGATTGACACGGGCACGACCCGTTAACTCAAAAAATTATTTTGCTCTTTTTCACATATTAATCCTCTAAAATTTTAAATTTTACTAAGCAAATATAGATTAGTATAAAATATTGTCTATAAATTAAGCAAATATAGATTAGTGTAAAATATTGCGTATAAATATAGTTTGTTGCTATTAAACTTTGACATGGAAGTTATTTTATTTAAACTATATTAACTTATCAGGTTGACCCAAACCAACCTTTAGCTAAAAGTGTTGGTGGCTTTGACCAAAAACTAACTCACACTAATTTAGATTAAACCGTGAATTTATCTACATTATATCATGTTTTCGTGTCATAATATAAATTAAAACCCTTAAAAATCATTACCACATCTTGCAAGTTCCAACCTCAAACACCCTCTTTGGCACTAAAGTTAAATACTAGCCGAGTAATAAAATATATGCCTAAACCATGTGCCTACAAACATGTCAACTATAATTATATGATGAAATTGTCATATTTTTAAACATACTAAAAATAATGACTTTCTAGTAATATTGTTGTCTTCAAATTATAATCTTAACAAAACTATAAAAGATGAGTGTTTTCAGATTTATTAATGGACATACGTCACGCTGCCCTAACCCAAGATGTAAGATCTGATGCCTCAAAATTCATTTTACGCTCAACATTAAAGGTAGCCAAAAAAGTGATTTTAACTGTTTATGAGCCGCACAAATCACTTTACGCTACTTATTTATGCCTCTAGCGTTGTGGTCATCTCCCATGGGCTAGCTAGCCACCACATTAATCGAAATTTTATTTGTTTTACAATAAATAATTAAATAAAAAGATGTATTAGAGAATGTACCTTGGATAAGGTGATCCTTTAATAGGCTTTTGACCATACTTTCTCCATGCCCACAAGTCCGATGGAACCACTTCACCGGTGGGTCTACTATTTACCGGTGTTGGTGCCGGTATGCACACCACTTTCTTTGTTTGGCTCTTCCTGCTCATTTAACCATGGTTAAGATTAGCAACGGAACCCTAAAATGATCGATAACCAAACCAGAACAATACGACCTGAATTGCATATATTAATTAGTTGAATATAACTATATCGATTTGTTAACAAATTAAATTTATTCAAATATCAGTTTAGGTTCAAAACACGACTTATATAGTTTGTTGCAATGCATGATTAAAAATGTTTAAAGTTTTTAATGTAAAGTTAGCATTAAGGAATTCGTGTTTCCTCAATATCGTTAATGTGGAGAAATGATCTTTTGTTCCAGTTACGTACATTGTTTTTGTGTGATACATGATCAAAGGCTCTATTTAATAATTAATACATATAGATGTATTAGTAAGAACAAATGCAAAATTAATGATGCATGTATTGTAATAGTTGATATTTTTAAAATATGATTTTAAAATATAATTAATATATATATAAAGACATATCTGAAATAGCATACAAATGAAAAAGTATTATCACTTTTTGGCAACATTAGGGCCTCAATATTCCTGAAAAAGTTTTAAGATCAATAATCCATTCAAACATAATTAATTATCGTATAATATATAGTGTAATGTTTTAACTCACTATAGTCTTTTCACGTATCCAAATATCCAATGATGTGAAATTACCGGTACATTGCTAAGAGAAATTAGGGCCTCAATACTCCTGAAAAAGGTTTAGCTCAATATTTTGATAACTAGATTTAAATCCCATAGTTGAGCCGTAAACGAGACGAGTCATTTGTGAACTACTTATGATTGGGTCGGTAAAGTTTGAATCGAGCCAAAAAATAATGTCGTTTATTAAAAGAGGCCCACCTGAGCTTCACTTATCAACCTTGAGTAGGCTCGCAAGCTTAAACGAGCCTATTATTTATATAATTTATATTTTATATATTAAATATATATTTACATAAATACATAATTATTATTGTATATAAATTGTGATAAAAATAACAAAATAATATATATTATATTATACATAATAATATTATTATCAGTATATTTATAAAAAAATAAATGCAAAAATAAAGTAACAAGATAATTACTAAATAATAAACAAGTAGAACTTGATCGCTTGAGCTTAAACATGACCCACGAGTGAAACTCAAGCTTTAAATAAAATCTCAAAACATGAGCTTTCATAAGTTAAATAAGTCAAGCTCAGTCTGGGCTAAGCTTGTTTACACTCTAACCTAAACACATCGCATTCCCTTCTCCAAAACTCAAACTCGATCAAATTCTAGAACCCTATCAATCTCTGCATCCTATTATAACTTACGACATTTGAATTCATAATCTTTTGGTTATGCGACACATCACTTAACTAACTATGTTGCACTGGGACAACTCTTAAATAAATTGTTGCATGAAAGTAAATGAACTAATGTTGCATGATTACGTGGGGTCTTGGGCACGTATCACCAACATAAATTTACTTATCTTAAGGTTATTTTATGAATTTGAATCTAATTATGCTAACAAGTTTTGTGATGATTAGTTGGACGAAGAAGATGTGGGCAATCACATTGGTTTGATTACTAATTAAAGACTGCTAAGATTATGTATGCCAAAATCAACTATTTATATGGTAAAAAGAAAATTAAAAAAAAAATGCTCAAAGATAAATTGTGATTGAAAAGTTACTTTACGAAGGAAACATTTGTACATAAAAAGTACAATAATAACAAATATGCAAAATAAAAGTTGATTAAAATCTGAAAATTCCATTCCATATGGTAGTCCTGTTTGCAGACAGTTATCTCATGTTCAATCATGATATGACATATTAACAACTATTCTACTTCAAAACCCACAATCAAATTGTTTCGTACTGTCACTTTTATTGTTATGTATAAAAGAGTACATTACATAATCAGATTTAACAATAGAACTATAAGATAAGAACCATGTAAACATATTCAGTGGAAGAGGATTGAGAGATATATATATGAGATAAGAAGACTAGAGATTTTTAAGAGTAACTAAATATTTAAAAATAGCACATATACACAACAACATAAAACGATATAATAATTAGCAAAATGTACGTGTATATGCAATGTTGTTGAGACCGGATCGGACCGGCCTGTCCGACCGGTTTGACCGCGAATCGGGGGCTGGTCCGGTCCGGTCCGGTCCGGTGTGACTCGTTTTGAACTGGTCGAACTGGCAGGTTCGTCCCGAACCGCTGGTCAGACCGAGAAACCGGACCAGTTTTTTTTTTTTTTAATTTTAATGGGTAAAAACGGGGTGTTAAACCATAAATTAGTACGTCGGATATACAAATATAATTAAGTTTTATATATAACTATAAAATATATATGTAAATCATATATAAATTAATTATATTTAATTACATATATAAATATAATTAAAATATAGTTAAATCCGGTCCAACCAGTCCGACCGGTCCGACCACCAAACCAGTAAGGCGTCCGGTTCGACTTCCGATTCGGTTCTGAAAACATTGTGTATATGTGTGTGTGAGAGATATAAATATTATCATATGATTTTAGTTTTTAATTTAACTGTATATATAAAAAGATAAAGAGTAATTTTTGTTTAAGTTTACATGTTATACTAAAATAAAAATAGTTTGTTTAAAGAATTAAAGGACTATGATCCACGACTTTGAATGCAATCCTTAACACTTTCCTTTTCTATAGAAGTAGATTATAAATATAATTTTTTTACAATACAAAACGTTGTGACTTTTCATTGTATATAGTAGATGCTTACCCTATCAAATATATATATAGATCCACATCTGTCTTTGTTGTATTAATATAAATTAAATAAAATAATGCCACTTGTCAGGAATAATCTAAGTATCCTCCCCACGATCTGTTTTTGAGTCATTAATTAAGATATGACAAAGTTATATAAACTATTCGCTATTTTTGTAATTAAGCCCATATATTTAAATAATATCTACAATTGAGTAGAATACAAGATTAATGGAATATAAAATAGCGAATAAATATAATGTTATCGTAAAATATACAAGAAATAGAATGTAATACAGAATTATTTGAATTCTTTTAATTAAAACCTATTGACTGTAAAAAATGAAGTTTAATAGATAAGTTGAAAATAATATAATTTCAAGTTAAAAAGGATAAAATAATTAAGAAAAAACTAGACATAATTTCAAATAAGTTACTATAACTTTTAGAAAATATTATCTATGACAAGTTAATGTACATAAGTAAGATCATAATTATGCAAACAATCTAATTCAAAGTATATGAAGAATAAACTGTAGATGATTATTCACGTACGGGAAAATTAATAGCCTGAATAAATTAAATAACCCTGAAATTATATCAGATAAATAAAGATTTGTTCGTAAAAATTTAAAATATACGATGAACATATAGTTTTGAGTAAGGTAGAACTATATATTTTTCTTTTCACCAGTATAGAATTATTTTGAAAACTATAGAATTATGGAAAGTAAATGAAAGAAGCCTGTGAAATATTTCACCACTATTTATAAGAAAAAAAGATAATCGATTCAAAACAAATTAATTAGTCACTTAATTAATTTTGAAATGATATGATCATTATATATTCATTTAATTAAGCAAATGAAATTATAAGACAGTAATATACTTAATTATATACACCCTATAAAGAATCTTCTGAGCCACATATATAATATTTTTTTATTATTCAAGTTTAAAAACCGATCTTAAATAATTTTGGCCGGTAAACATTTCCATATGATTCAAATTTATTCTATTTTTTTAGTTGATTAATAGGCTTAAATGAATTCTAGAATTTTAAAGGATCATTTTCATATAACTTTTTTCTATGCTCAGGAATTTGCTACCAATAAACTTATGGGACCTGCTAACAAATAAAACCAAATACGAAACACAACTTGCATTGAACGTGTGATCAGTGAAAACTAGATTCGAACATGAGAGAGAGCACCAAGCACGCGCTTAGTCTTCCATCTAATTTGAGCAAAATATATACATATATCTTACTTGATTAGTTCATGTTTAATAACTAAAGAAGCTTTGTATTACCATATTTTATCATATGTATATGTATATGTATGTATGTTTGTGTGTGTGTGTGTGTGTGTATATATATATGTATATTATCATGTATGTATATGTGGGATTTAAAAATAATCATAGAAGTTGTAAAAACGAGGTGAAAATTATATATGAGTATCATTTAAGAAGCAACATGCATATTATCATATATCCCATATATTATTAATCCATTGAGGCAGTTTCCAATAAGAAAGAATTTAATATATGCAAGTTTGATAGTAATTTACCTTCTCTTGATCGCCGGATTCCTCGGTGATGAGATCTGTACCGAGCTCGTCGAAGCTTCCAGCAAACTTCGCTTCGATGAAGACGATGAATTCGAACAACCTGATGTGATGATCTCACTGTTTGATGAAGAAAAAGTCGTTGTCTTTGATGAAATCTGCAGCATCTTTGAGAAGATATTATGATCATTTTGATTATTGTTATGATGATGATGATCATCAAACCCTAACTGTGTTGTTGTTGTTGCTGCACATTGATGAAGATTTTCATGATTCAAACTGCTTGTTGTTGTCCCAAAGAAGCATGGATGATGATCAGCTGATGTTATTCCTTGATGATCATGAATGAGTGGATCTGCAAGAAGACTTGTAAAGGGTTGACCAAAACCTTCATGATCATGGAGTCTTGTTGACTTTTGGATGATTGGTGTTTCTTGATCAGATTGATCAAAGTATTGCCAATCTGAGTTTCCAGGAGGATCTCCGGAGCTTACGCTACCGGGTCGGAAAATATCAGCTAAATCACCATGAAAATTGCCCTCCATTATCAATCAATCAAAAGAGCAAGTTTGACTTCAAGAATCTTGGTTTGACCAGTTGGTTTTCTGTGTTTTCTGCAGCAAACTGATGGAGTTTTGAAGATGAAATTTATGGGTTTGTTTCTTTTTTGGATTATATGCAGAGAGGAGTTCTTGATGGGTGGTGAAAATGACAGATTTTTAGGGTTTGGAAGAAGATGAAAGTGGAAAGAGAGAAAGTCGCTGACTTTTGATACATATGACAGTTCTATTCTATACGCAAAGAGAAGGAAAAAAGGGTTTGTATATTAGATTGATGATTAGTTAATGGGAATATTAAAATGGGGATAATCTGACTGAGATATGTGAAAGTGTTTTTATATAGTTTTCTGATATATACATCAAAGATCATGTTCTATTTGTTTATTATTAATTTATTTATTCATCTTTTTACGTTAATGAGAAGTTATGGTACAATTTAAAATGGTTAAAAGATTAAATATCTTAGTAAGGTATAAATTTATTGAGGTGTAGAGTATAAATAAGAAAATTGTTAAGATTCATGAGCTCGGTTAGACTCGTTCAGCTCATTTATTATTTAATTATTTATTTTATATGTTATTGTTTTAATATTATATGTATATGTTTATGATTATGATTATGGTTATGATTACAATGATAATTATAATTTTTGTATTATAATGTTATTTTTTAATTATGGAATTTAGAATTAATAATTATATATACAAATAATAATAATAATGTAAATATGAATATCACATCTGCGTAATATCACTTGTCTATGTGACTCCATGATCCGTTATATGTTTCTATTATATCTTCTCGTTTATTTTTAAAATCATCTCGTTGACAGTTCACTATAATTATTTAGGTTTTGATATCACCAACACATGACTATAGCTTTCTACATATTTTTATGTCTTTTGTGTAAGTTTTTTTAGAGTGAAGGGTCTTACGAAATATAACCTCTTTATCCTTTGGATATATAGATATACAGTTTGTCTGCATCTTACTATCATAATTAAGCCCTACCAATAGATACGTTATAAGTGGAATTTATTGAGTACGGTTGTTGTGGTTGTTTATATTTATATTAATATAGACTAATTAATCAAGCTCAATATATGTAATTTGGGTGAAGTCTCATTTATCAAAAAATATAGCTTCACCTTAGGCCCGAATTTTGGTTTGATTTCGGCTCAAGTTAAGGTTTTAAGGAGCCAATCTTGAGTAGTCAATGAGTAGCCTAGCTCGTCTACGCCTTGAATTAACACCTAGAATTCAAGAAGTGGACTGTTATTTAAAGAATGAATACTAATTTTATTAAATTATCAATCTAACTAGTTTTTCGATAAATATTATTGACACAAAAGTTTAAATGATTTGGGGTCTTAGAATTAGTTCGGCTTAATGTAGAAGATGAAAGATAATATCATGCATTTTGGTGCTTTGGTGTATCATGCGTTCAATTGAAAGGTTGTTTGGTTCAACTTATACAAGTTGTAGTGTATATGTTTTGATTGACTTAAGAATTGTAAATGAAATAAAAATATTATTATGAATGAAAATATTATTTGTATATAATATATATAAAGTATATAATAAGTGTAATTTAAAATACCATAAAATTAAGAACAATTACTTTGTTATATACATAATATACAATCACTTTTGAGGGTAAAATAATATTTTTAACATAATTTATAGTTTAACCCTTACAATTAGTTACATAATAACCTTACACTTACTGTAACTTATATAAAATTTTACATATCTACCTATAAACAAATAAAATTAATTTGTTTTAAAATTTCAGCTATATCTTTTAATATTTCATGTTTAAAAACTTTTTGAGACTATAATTGTAACTTATGTTTTTTTAACGTTTTAGTGTAAAATTTTTGTTGAACTGAATGTCATCCCCATTGCATTGCATGGACGTTCATCTAATTTGTATGTAATGGATAACCGTTACACCAACTTTTTTTCATCTTCAATAATTCACTAAGTAATGAATAACTATCAAATCTAGCAAATATGTCTAACTTATATATAATGGCAACCTCATTGATTGAGATGTAACAAGAAAAAGTCTTGAAAAGTCATTATGGTTTCAATTGGTTATGAAGCACTATATATTGGTCTATTATTTAGGCTAATTGACTTAATTAACGCCAATAAAAATAAAATATCTCGAAATACGTGATGCGTACTATTGCGTAGTATCTTGAATATATTAAACTAAAATAGGACTAGGATGAATAAAACTATTTGGTCACCGGTTTAGTATGTTAATTATAAGACTTGGGTCATGATAAGGTGAATAAAGAGAACTAAACAAACAAAATATAATAATTGCATAATGGGTGAACCGGTACACTAAGGTGAGGTGTTAAAATTTGTAATGCTTATTTTTAACTACTTGTGTATTATTATTCATCTCAAGTTAATAAAAATAAGTAGGTCGTTTACGGTAAATTGTGTATAACGCATCATAATTTAAAAGTTGTAAGTAATAAGTCAAATTTTAAAACAAATTTAATGACTTATATGTTTGTGTCTCCTTGACTTGTATATTATTATGAAATATTTCATCTTAAATGAAGGTTACCCAAAAATATAAATTAAAATAAATATGTCGTAATGATATATTTAAAATTTTGATAAAATATCATATTTAAAAAGTTATAAAAGAAAATAATAATATATGAATGTTAAGTAAACCTAAGTTGTTTGTTAAATGGTGAATAAACATTAACGTGAGGCGTAATAGTGTCATCTAGTTGGTAAAAATAAAAAATGGAAATTAGAAGATGAATGGTGTTTGGTCGTGGATTTAGAACACATAGTGTTCACGTGTGTATTAACCCTAAGTGAGAAATTATCCACCTTTGAGGCTACTTTTAGTTTCTAAATTAATAGCTTCCCAATAATAATAAAAAGTGTTTGGAGTGTTTAATCACTTCTCTTAAAGTGATTTTCTACCGTTAGTTATGTTTCTTAAACTCCTAAAATGGAAATTTGCTCAAACATCTTAACATCGGTTCTAGACCCAAACTATGACATCATATGTTGAAGATTATGTATAACCATATTATTTTAATTACTTGAAATTCATTTAAAACCAAATGAAAATATAATACATACTATCATATAAGTCAGTAGGTACGAAGTATGTACTTGATCAAATTTATTATATATTTTAATATATGACAAACTCAGTAGTTCAACGGAGCGAATCCACTTAAACAACACTGGTTTAAGGATAGCGCCACTAGTATTGAACTTCAAAAGACTTGACTTTTGTCACACCAACTTGGAAAAGTTAGTATAAATTTAATAATCGGTATCAACATTGGTCATCAGTAGCAAAATTGAAATTCTATAGTAACTAATTTCTGCTTAGTATCAAGCTAATCATCATTAGCAAAGCCTAGTCATCACCACCAACTTAATCTTTAACAACAAAACTGACTAGTTACATGTAATCACCAACAACTTGCTAATAATATAACATAACTACTAGTCTACTACTAATGTTATTACTACTAACATAACCAATTATCGTTATAACTTCTAACTTATCTTTGTTTATCCTTTAAATCCTTATTATTTTATTAAACATTTTACGATGCTTTTGAATTTTAATGTTTCGAGAAGGACATATGCTTCAAATATAAGGTTCAGAATGCTTATTTGAGTGGAAAAGTTCAATTGTACTAGTG
Source organism: Flaveria bidentis (assembly GCA_018326385.1). Lineage (NCBI taxonomy): Eukaryota > Viridiplantae > Streptophyta > Magnoliopsida > Asterales > Asteraceae > Flaveria > Flaveria bidentis. Next base: position 35,834 of record BJCM01264148.1, read on the forward strand.
ATAATGTCACAATGCAAATAGCTAAGGTTTCAAGAATTAGACAAATGGTGGAGATATTAATGAAAAATTATAGTATTATATTAATGTATCTTTTTCTTATTTTTTTAGGCAGTATCACTTGCAGCAGAATCAAAAAGAGAAGAAGAGAAGGCAAAAGGAGTTCATCCAAAAATGTAACCAAAAATCCAGATATTGTCCCGTTTGAGGACAATGACGAGGAAGAAGAAGAAGAAAGCGAGGAATATGATGACAGTAACGATCAGGGCTTTGGCATGGCGGCACAAGGCGGCAGAGAAAGAGGCAGAGGGATGTTGTGGCCCCCTCATATGACCTTAGGAAGGGGACCCCACCCTATGCCTGGAATGAGAGGTTTCCCCCCTCTCATGAACATGATGGGGCCTGATGGATTTCCTTATGGTGGAGTTGGACCGGATGGGTTTCCCATGAGTCCCCGTGGGTTTGGTCCATTCAGGCCCAAATTTTCTGGTGTTTTTCAACTCTCACTGTTTTCTAAAGGGGATGTTTAACGGCCGCCTTGGGCCCCATGGATACTTTCCAGGGGCTGGATTTGGGATGATGGGACCTGGTATTTCACAACAGCAACAGCAGCCTCTGCCACAAACTTCTTAGAATACTAGTCGTATGAAGAGGGATCAGGCGAGGCAACAGCTGGTGGTAACGATAGATATAGTGGTGGTGGTACTACTCAGCCCATGGAGCATGCATGACATGGGTAGGCCCGATGATGGTGAAGGTGAAAATGAAAGTGAAGATGAAGCACCAAGGAGATCTAGATATGGTCGCAAAGAAGAGGCATGATGGGTCAAATGATGTACATTATTTTTCACATCAAAGCTTAGATGACGCCTAAGGCAGTCACTATGTGTTGTTATTTATAGATTTTTTCCAATAAAAGGAATTAATTATTAGAAACTGTTGGTATTAAGTTTGCTAAAAGGTTATGTACATGAATTTCACATCACAGGTTGGTTGTTCACTTCAAATCTACAACAGTTTTATCATTTCGAGAGGGGTATCGTAAACAAACACCCCTTACTTTACTAATCAACCCTTCTACTGATGTGATACGATTTAATTTATATTAAAAAAAAATGTATACAACAGTGATATGATAATGTATGACGTATGGAACAGAATAATATAATAATCAAACAAAAGCAGCCACTACATATGTCACGGAAAAACAAATGCAAAATTCAAGAACTTGCATTCATGACAATCTCCGACCAAGATACATCTTATTTTATCTGTCATCAAAGAAATTTAGACATTAAGAATCTTAATGTTGTGTAAAGGAGCATGACTTCTTAAGATACAACCATTTAGTAAGAGAATCATCGAATGAGAACCCCGCCATCAGAATCCCATTTTCCGGTCACCGGAGTGACTGATCGGGTAAACCAACAGGAGGGAGAAAGAATCATTATCCCTATTTCTGACCGTATGCTCCATCACTAATGTACATAATTAGTCTGAATTACACAAGCATTTTTCCGTCTTACAAGCAGAACAATGCCATTGAGCTTTGAAAAGCTCAACTAAAACCATACCCAACAGATTTGCATTATTACTCTGATGGGTTTCCTCCAACATCAGTTTTGCTGCCACTGTCGGCTGCCGCCTCCGACTTGTCGGTGGTGGAAGATGGTGCCTCCGACTTGTCGGTGGTGGCAGATGGCACCTCCAACTTGTCGGTGGTGGCAGATGGCGCCCCCGACTTGTCCGTGGTGGCAGATGGTGGAGAAACGTCTGCTTTCTTAGGACCATCTCCATCATCAGCAATATCTGCCACTGAAGTAACTTCAACATTACCATTTGGGAGGCTATCAGGTGCAGCCTGAGCTGTTTCAGCTGACTCTGTTTCTCTCCATTCGATCCATTCATGTGGCTTATCGCTCTCACTTGGTGCTGACTCATCTGCTGATTTCCTGATAGCAGTGTCATCTGGGCCCGGTTTTGACTCAGGGGCCTCGGATGCTGCAGAATCGACCAAGTCTTTGGCATTTTCATTGGAAGTAACCTCACCACCACCATCATTGCCATCAGCAATACTGTCGGTGTCTGGTGACTGAGAAGTCACTGCACTGGTTGATTGTTCATGAACCACCCTCTCCTCCTCAAAAGCAAACCAGTTTGAATTTGTGAAAAGCGACCCACTGAAAAAAAATGTTTAGAGTAAATTTTCTGTTATTCAGACCATCCATTCAAAACCCATGAGTCTAGATTTGGTTTGGTCCCTGTCAGTATGTGATATAATAAGTTCTGTGAACGTAAAAGAGATTGTGTGATGATAGACTCTCGGTTACAAATTAAAATGATACCATCAGTAACGGTACTAGAGATATTTCATTGATGTATTCTAGTATGTTACAATCTACCAGGATGTATAACACAAAACCTTATTCTAATGGGCTAAACTAATGGCATAACCCTAATATATATTAGCATGTTTATTTATTATAAATTATTTATAAAAAAGTAGGGAATTTTTTGTACCAGCTAAGAATTGTTTTTACTTTGATTTGAACTATGCAAAAAAACATAAAAACATGATTTTCTAGATTCTTGTGTCTAAAAATCATTGACTTTAGATAACATACTTTTCTTGGTCATCTCCTAGACGAAGTGAAGATATAACCACTTCAGCAGATTCATCATCAAAGTAGACATCCTGCAAAAGTGTAGACATCTATCATTTAGCTTAGGCTTTTATTTGCCTTTACATAGTACAAATTCAATTGAATAAAAACGAAAATAAAATATTACAAGTTAGGTATAGTTTTTTCCATTATGGATGAGAAGGCTTTAACTTCTGTAAGTAATAAAATCAACTCAACTAGGGCTCATAACACAATACAGGACACTTAACAAGACTAACTGATACACATACCTCATCATCTCTATCCAGTGAGCCATGAGCCTGAACACAGCAGAAAGTTAAATTAAAAAATTTTCTACAATTCAACATAAGCAACTTCATGTTTGAAAAAAGATTTTAAGTATATGTAATATAGGTATAGAATACAAGGGTTTCCCTCTCAAACAAAACTAATTTTTGGTCTAAAATGAAAAATAAGAAAACGAAATAAAAAAAGAACACAAGAACATGACTAACTTGTCGTGTACCTCATCATTATCATCATTTTCATAGATGCCATACCGGAACGCTTGACTTAGATTATTAGCTAAAGCTGCCACGTCATAGTCTCTATCTTGATAATCATCATCATCGCTATCTCTACCACGATCAAGAAGTGTAGTAGGTCTCCTGTTAAATTGTTTGGAGAGATGAAAGAATTATCAATAAATAAGCAATCCCAACAAAATAATATATAGACTAACATATAATAGACAGATACTGTAGCAGTCAAAACCAATATAAGGCCCTGACAAAATACCACAATTATAGTGATTCAAAATTTTATTTTATCAAACACAACCAAAATAGTCGCTAAAAATAAATGCCTACGGAGTTTGGAACAATATAATAGTTTGACTGTAAAATACCCACCCGCATGCCCACTGGTATACGTTTTCAAGTGTGTTACGTTTTGTAAGTACACCTGTATGCCACTCTACCCATTCACTGTCACCCTGTTGAAAAGAAATAAGTTTAATTTTGAATCAAATGCCAGGAAATGCTTCAAAATATGATGGAAAAAAAAAAGAAATTGACATAAAAAAGTAAGAAAAAAAAAGAGATGGGAGAACCTGCAAATATGACTCAATGTAGGAGTTATTAGCCCCTTTTTCAATAAGTTTGTTTGCAATACGTGTCATGTGCCCAATATTTCCTATCCTAGGTGGCGTTCTTCCCTCTGCAGGTAGTGTCGGCTGCAACATTCGGTGAATTGATTAACTATGGCCTGATACTATTTCCTTCAAGTATCTCATGAATATAAAAACAAAAATCATGAAAAATTAGAAAGATGCACATTACATTCTTTGGATCAGCATCCAATGCACAATTCTTCTCAGCATCAAGAATTTTCCTGACAAGATGACAATCTTCAAGAATATGTTGAATGAGTGAAGCATTCTTGCTCTCAAGGCAAGAATTTATTATTTGTTCAATGTGGTGATGAACGAAGTTATTGTATGGATACCTGAAGTCAACAAAAAGATGTTGGGTCAAAACAATTCTATATATTTACATGGAATGATGCAAGAGATAATAGGGACAAGTGGAGATCAACTTACTCAAAAAACAATTCTAGAATACGTTTCAAGGCACCAAGGCGAATTAACTCCTTTTCAGCAGCTTCGCTACTAACGGTCATTAGGACCGAGATGAATTCGATAATCTGAAATTTTCCATTGTTAAATACTAATAATTTATTTTAAATGACAATATAAAAAAACAGCAGATGCTGGCTAATTCTTACAGTTTACAAATTTTTACATCACGCTAAATCATTTATTTGGCCTTGTAAGTTTTGGGGCAAACATCAAAAAAACCCTATAGATTTCTGAATAACTCATACATAAATCCCTAGATTTTATTTATGCCTGAATTACAATTAACTTACATATTTAGTGACATGGTCCTTTTAATGAAGTTTAGAGACTGAATCATGCAAAAAAGGACCTGATCTGTGAGCTCTTACAAGTTCAGGGGCAATCATGCTAAAATAGACAGACATAGGGGTTGTCTGATGCAGCTGACTCATTAATATCTGACTGAGTCAAAAGCTGACCCAGTTAGAAGTTATAATTGAGTCTGCATTTGATTGAAACTTGGTTGTTTGATAGTATCTGACTGCTGAATGATAAAATCCCAAAATCGCATTTTCAAATCCCCCAATGAACTTTCTTCAAATCCCCAAACTTACCACTCCAACATCGTACGCCACCCACCAACACCATCGTACGCCACCCACCAACACCATCGTACGCCACCCACCAACACCATCGTACACCACCCAGCAGCAGCTGATCAGAACTTCTACGGCCGAGGGGGTCGCGCGGTGGGGGTTGGCGAAGAGAGGGGTGGCGCCCCTTTTCCGGGTCGGCATGTTTTAATTTAGGGTCTGGGTCAGAACCCACGGACCGAGCCAGAACACAACACAGCCACATCAAACACGCTGACCGACTAACCGAGTCAGCTGGGTCAGCCAAAATCAAACAGCCCCATAGTAAAAACAAGTCTAGGAACCTCTTCAATGAATTTTTGAATATAATTATGCAAAATAATGAAGCCTAATGACTTAATTTGTGAATTCACGAAGTCCATGGAGCTTTTTTGTTACATTTGACCTGATTTATCTACAATATATACACAAGCAATCACAAAGTGGCTAAATCCTTAGTGCCACCTAAAGCTGAAGTTAAACAATGACCTTAAGACGATTTTTCCCAAGAGGGGGCTGCAGTTTTCCATATGTTGTGAACAGAACACTTTCTTCTGCTGAAACATCCAAGAGCTTTAACAAACTTCCTGTACATTTTATAACCACATTTCTCAATATTATTGTTCCAACATCAAATAAAACTACATTATGATTGAACACAATGTGACAAAAATCATGCACATGTAACCATATCTTGTAAAATTTTACAAAGCTGTCACTAGAAACTTAGAAAATATGATATTCAATTATATTTTCAAAAGCTGACTCAGTGTGACAATACCTAGGCTCTCCAACATGCCTTCAACAGTCTCAGGTTTTGCTGTTACTACAGATCCAGGCGTCGATTGCCGATTGTAAATGTAATACGACCCTGTGGTTTGTCTCTTAGGATCCAATAAAGATATGCACACAGATAATGAATTGACTAAGACTGATTTTGGCCGTGATTCCTCCAAAGCATGACGAAATAATCTTGCTATAAAACTGTGAAATCAGACATGATGTCAAATTTCTATGTAATAATTACATGATAAAAATCTTGCATTTACCCAGCAAATTGTTGTCTTCAAAATTAGCAATTTAGATGCCAACCTTGGGCTGGAAATTTTGGCAGCCAGTCCTGGGGGAGCATATCTAGTTATAGCACAAAGTGCTTCCGCTGCATTTGCATGCACTTCAGGACAATCCTTCAAAAGTTGAATCGTAAATTTTAGTTATTAGTTCATAAATCCAAATTTCCTAAAGACTATAAAACAAACGTGTAGTAAAAAATACAGCCATGTTTGCTGAGATACGGACAATAAGGAATGCATGGGTTCAACATGAAATGGAAAGTTGCCTACGGTACTGTAGATAATATTAGCATTTTATTTTTAAATGTATTTTGAAGTCATAACATTTTCCTTTGATATCAGTGTGTGACCATTTATGAAATATCAAGTAAAAACATCTATTGTCGAGTCAATCAACATATCAGATAATATAATTGCTGTTAATACCTTTTCAATGGATAGAAACTAAACTTACCGTGGAACTAAACTTATCAACAATCATCTCCAACACATCTGTATCTTCTAGCCACTGCATTGAATCTACATAGCTTGTGTAAAGATGTTCATCAGCACCAATCAGACGAATAAGAACCTGTACAAATGTTAAGAATCAGAGGGACGCAGATACATTGGTCAAAAATAGTAGCATTTGAAATTCACCTCCATGATGGATGTAGTTCCTATCAGGTCAACCAGTTTTTTGATGATATCCTGATGAGCCTGAACATCAAATCATAAACAACTTATTTATTTGAGTGAAATGAAAGTATTGTATGAAAAAGAAAAAAATTATACTTATATAGAGCTTGAAATGATTGGCAATTTACTTGAATATAGTTCATTAAGGAAACTGTCTTCCGCAACAGCAGGCATACAACAACCTGTAGAATAAAAACAAAGCATCAGATCTCGGAACAAGCCAAAGATAATGTGTATATTGTGAAGGAAGATTAAAAGTAAATATTTCCTTCAAAATCACAGATTGATATACTATAAAGAAAAATAAAAATGACAGCAGGTATGAACTTACTTTACTGAAATAGCCAGCCAGTAGAGTACTATGAGGGTGTTCCGGTTCAAGGAAGGAGAACAACATGTTCATCAACTAAAACAGTATATGAACAGCTTACTTTACACTTCAGAAATATGATTTAACCTATATAACTTTTCTAAAGAGAGATCAATTTGTCTGTACCTCCTCATCCTCCACCAAGGCTTTGAGAATGATATCAACTTCACAAGTAAAGATCTCACAAGCAATAAAAGGGAACCTAGAAGAACATAATTACTATTATATGACTGTTAATTCGTATAACCTATTTTGCATTATGGCCCACAAAAACTTACTTAAAAGTTCGGCCCTTTTCAGCATCTTCGGGAGGTTCTTCCACTATGTACCGAACAAGTTGTTCAACCTGAGCCCTTTCCCTCAAACTGCAATTGACAGTTAAAGTGCATTGTACATGTTACAAACTCGGATGGTTATTGACTGTATATGACCAAAACAGATTGAACTAAAAATCAAGTCTTTGACTACCGCAAGAACACCATGAACGGTATGCATTTGCACCAGGCCATCATTAGGTACATACCAGGAAAAAGTCTCTCTCTCCCCCCTCCCCCAAACCCCAAAATATCAATGAAGAAAAGAGAGCAGAACCTAAACAATCCTTATATAAAGAACTCATAATTTCAAGTTTAAAAATTGAACCGCAAATAAATCTGCTTTACTATGCTCAATTACAATTTTGCAGCAGCAGTATTATAACTTAGCTATACATTACACATTTCTGCATGATCACAATTATACATGCAAAGTTTTCATTACCAGCGCCAACAGCAACCAACAGTCATATAATGGTAAGTTCACAGATTACAAACTTAAAAGAGGACTCAAACCTTGCTCGCTATTTGCAAAACCAGTAAGTTGTATACCACGTAGCAAGTGTAGATAAAGGTCGCTGAGACAAAACATGAGGGGAGTAGGGGACTAATGCTAAGTTTAGGCGTTTGACTGTACGAACCATTAATAAGTGCCATAAAAGCGCAAGAAAGCACTGGACAGTATAAAACTCCATGGAGTCCTAATTAGCTCAAGTTATGGGACGACTTACAAATTAATAAGCCGATTATTAAGAGCTTTGCATTCTTGGATTATTTCATCCTCATCTAGAAGCTCCTCCAGAGTAAAATTTTCCTTGTCCAAAATTGTGTCCACCTAGGATGATAGAAAATCAGTATGATCTCTGAGACTATTCATAGAAAAAGTGAATGACATCAAAATTTATCATTAATTAATGTTTTTGGATCACATGTAAGAAACATAATACGGCAATCAGATCCGACTTTACCATCCTTATAAAAAATTAAACTGTATCAGGTTTTAACCGCAGAGTCACTACAAAGCAATAAGATAAAATAAAAATACAACAGCTACTGTGTAGAATCAAACAAATTTGTGGTCCAGGCATGTAACATACCATCTACAACTACAAGTTCACAAACGGTGACACATTTTACTACTTCAAACCTACAAAACTGGTTGTCTGATGCATCATAAGTTCATAACTGAAACAGAAACCTTAAATGGATCTTATTTAGAAACAAGGTCCAGTCAGACCCATTCTTTGTTTGCCCACTTTCCATCTCACCTTGTTCAGTTGTCCAATTTACCAAGCCTCATCAAAAATGCTTAAAAAATTCATGTGCAGAAACCATTGAGGATTCACCTCAAAATAGGGAATGCTTTGCATTTGACTAGAAAACTGACTGTTAGTGCATGTAATTCTTGCTGTAAGATTCTCCAACTGTGCTTAAAAGGGAGCCCCATGGCTACAATGTGATGTCTGACGCTTCTAATTGTGTAGTGGTGTATGCATGTTGTTAGGTTATCTACCTAAGGGCAATCAATATGCAATATCTACTTCCGGCTTGAACGAAACATAAAATTTACATAGGATTACAAAACATACCAATCGTATTTTGATCTTAATTATGGTTATGACTTATGAGTTACAAAACTCGATTTAAGACATCAAATATAAACTCAACTATTCAAACACACTCTATCCATCATCTAGGTCCTGTAACACAACAAAACCTAATACTAAAACACTGCTTTCATTAAAACAGCATCATATTCACAAAAATCCTTTTCCATTCCCTCCAACCACACAAACAAACATCCCAATCGAGAGAAAAAAAAAACCACAAACATCCTAATCAGTAACTGATCAACACCAGGATCTACCGATATCCAAACGCATCAACCAAATCTTAACATACAAACACACAAATCCAGAATTTACCGGAGACGTGGTGGACAGCCCAGTCATACGCCAAAACATCCTGAAACTCAATCCGCACCGTCACGATTCAGATCTACACCGCCGGAAACGTATCTCGAAGATCACCGCAAAACGCTCCAAAATCTGCGAAGCGAAACCCTAGAATGCAAAATTGAAGCGAAAACAATGTTAAATGTGTCGATTTGTTGTTGTTAGAAGTAGAATAGTTGATCGATTGAAGGATTGTAGAGAGAAATGATGATGATGAAGATGATGATCGAAGCATAGAGAGAACCTGCAATCGACGTAGGTAGGGTATGGGTATCTCTCTGTGTTGCAACTATGTCCATCGATCCATTTTCAAGCTTCAAAGTTAAATCTGTGTGAAATTATTTTGGGAATAATAAATTGTTATTGTTATCTAAACCTATATCGTAAGTAATAGATAGATGTGGGTTATTTCGATTTGCATTTAATTCGTAACGGTATAATGCACGTATTGTAATTAAGTACAATAAATGAGTTCAGTGAAAAATTAATACAAGTGTCTCGACTCTATAGCATGCGGTCACGCGCGTCGATAAAAGGAAAAACATCTTTGAAAAATATTAATATACAAGTCGTCATTTTAGTAATATAAATTAAAATTCTCTAACGGTACTTTGATTTTTAACAACACGTTTTCTTTTTAAACATAACATGCTTAACTTGCAAGATTTGAACATACAACATGTTTATAATAGACTATCATCAATGTCATTAAACCTTTAAATCATGGGCTCAACCATGTTTTGATATATGAAAATTTTTTAAACGTATCAAAAACATGAAGATGAAAAAAATACGTTATTTTAACAAGTAATTTGAATTTGTTAAAATCCATAAACTCGTCTAAAATATTAAAACAATACTTATTGTGTTTTATATATTAGAGTAAATTATCATTTGCATCTCTGACGTTTGTTCAGTTTAACCACTTGCATTCCTACGGTTTCAAAATTGTCATCCGGCCCCTGACGTTTCATTTTTATTTCCATTTGAGTCCAATACACTAACGACGTTAGATTTTTCCGTTATTTTTAATGAAATGACAACCATACCCTTATTTATTAAAAAAAATCACCCAATCACACCCATATCCTTTTTATACTATCTCCATCTTCTCCATCTTCTCCCTCTTTATGTCAACCACACACCACACACCCATAAGTGATTTCCGACCAACCCAACACGAAGAAACCCTATAAACTTAAAGCTCAACAACACCAAATCTAAACAAAACACCAGGAAGAAAC